>NDGN011530672.1:8265-21591 GCA_002564285.1 Tympanoctomys barrerae
AGAAAAAGGGATGCAGGAAGGAAAGAAAAATGAATCAAATGAATGAATGAAAGAAAGGAAGGAAAGAAGAAATAACAGATTATTTAAAAAATCCCAAGGACTCTTCAATCTTGGAAATTAAAACAAAACAAAAAAAGCCATAATTTGTCTTTATAGAGGTGACCTTGTGGAAGTCCATTCTAGTACTGAAACTTTGATGTTTATGATTAATTTATTTCCAGAACAATAAATGCATTTTTCTTGTATTAAAGGCACAAAGGAGATTAGAAATATTTGGTAGTTTGAAGATATAACCATTGTCATGTTATTAAAAATGGAAAGAAATGCATCTTTTGCAAAGATCGTAACACTTGAAAGGTGGTCAGCTACCTGTTGGCTGAGAGGGGATGCCTGTGTAGCGGCTCATTTCCTTCTACTGGTGTTGTTTTCTACAAAAATAGAGCATGACACTTCCCACAATGCCATGGCTCCTCTGTTAGGGCTGGAAACATCCACTGCTTGGGACAGGAACAGACCGATGATGCTCTGTTGGGTTTTCCCTTTTGGAATGGCCATTGGCCAGGAGGTGGCCTTTGACAACTAACAATGAAATTGGAAATGGCTGGTGGTAAATATTCCCTCTGACACCTTGATCTGGCAGCACTGGCAGGCCTGCAATGGCGATATTGAGTAACTCATATGGGTGGACTAAAATGAGTTCAGTTTGGTGGAAGAAGGCCATGAAAATACATTCTTGCCTCCCCCACAATTGAAAGAGATGAAAATTGTCAATAAAAGGAAATTGTCAATAAACCTCAAACTATGAAAAATACCCACAGTTTCGACACCTCATACTATTTTATTTTAAAAAACTGTTTTTAATACTGAATATAAAGTCCTAAAAACAAAGATAGTGAAACAACTCAAGGCCAACCAAATAACTCAGTGGATTAAAGTGCCTGCAAGAAGGCACAGGGCCCGGGGTTCCATTCTGGGCCTGCCAGGGGTTCCATCCTGGGCCTGCCATGCCGTTCCCACTGTCAGGGTGCGCTGAGACGGCAACTGAGACTGGGCATGGTGGCGCGCTCTTATAATCCCAGCTCTTGCGAGGCTGTAAGCAGAAAGATCACTACCAGTCCCATGTAGCAGTGAGACCCTGAACACCCTGTAGACCACACCCTAAACTACAAACAAAAACAAAACAAAACAAAAAAAAACCCAACTCAATATTAGAGAAAGTTTGCTTTCAATATGTGATGGCCAGGGAAGGTTTAGCAAAAGACCCATCAGGGTCCCTTGTTGAAGTGACGATCTCGGGGAGGGTGACTTAGGAATCTGTGACAGACCTAGCATTTACACCTCATAGAAGGAATAAAAATTTATAATAGCAGCATCATTAAGCTTTGGCTTAGCCTAGACTTTCTTCCAATATGGTGTTTATTAAGTTAAGCTTTCACTATGAAAACTTCCTTGGAATGTTTACACGTGTGGATTTGTGTTCAGTGCAGTCACTTGCGTCACGTATATTTATCCACCTGACACATTACATATTAAAGTAATAGTCATTGAATAGAACATATCATTTATTTCTTTCTGGGTCAGTATCCTCTTTTTGAAATACATAAGAGACATCAATATCTTGCAGGCTGTATATGCAAACGTGTTTTCTACTCAGAGATGGATGTCTGTCTCCTGCTCTAAAGCTTGGCACAGTACTAATTATTTACCACCACCATCTGCATAATAGGAAAGGTAAAGCTTGATTATTAGAACAGTACATAAAGAAACCATATCTCAGTTGTTTTATGAGTGGCATAGTGTGATTTCCAACTCTGAGCCTTCTGCCTACCTGTTTTATAGGTCTGTAAAGAGAAGAAGTGAAGAAATAAAAAGCAAGTACATTTGATTTCATTCTTGCCATCAGATGCCTGTTCTTTTAGCTGCTCCTCTAAAATTCTGGTTGATTTAATCCTGTCACTTAACCTGCATAACTAAAAGCTGGCAGAAAAACAAATCTGTAGAAGCTGTTCACTAAAATTGTTTTTTTTTTTTTTAAACACTATGAATTGCCTTTATTTTGTATGCATCTATATTTCAGGATTTAGTGGGGAGATGCAGCAGGGGCCAGGAGGCCAGGAGGCCAGGAGGCCCGGAGGCCAGGAGGCCAGGAGGCCCGGAGGCCAGGAGGCCAGGAGGCCAGGAGGCCAGGAGGCCAGGAGGCGAGGCCTCCAGCCCCGGGATCTGCCACACACCGAGCCACTCTTTTGTCTCTGCCAAGCATGAGAAGCAGCAGCACCAAAGCCAAAGTCCACGCCAGCTGGGTCCCATTCTCACCCTGTGCACCAGACCCAAATGGAGGCAGGCGCCCGAACGAAGGCCCAAAAGCCTGTGTAAACCTTCTTCAGCTCTAAAGCAAGGTGGGTGGGGAAGTGGGAACAATCCAAATGTACCGCACGTGCTTATGAGTGTCTTCATGTGGCCTCGCTTGATCTGCCCACCAGGGACCAGGGGCGCTGGCAGGTCTGTGTGACCCTAGTGGCTTCTCTGTTCCCTTCATCACTCCTGAGCTGAGACCTCATCAGCTGATGGTGGCAGCAAGCGGCAGCCCAGGGCCCGGTACTCATTTCCTGGGCTGGTAGAGAGTGAATAACTGTGGTTCCCAAGCTAAGGGACGGAGGTCAGAGAATCCTTCCAGCCTTACCTGATGGCTTCTGGCCAGAGGAAGGAAGGGGCATGGAGAGTACTGGGGGTGACAGTGTGACAAAGGGGAGGAAGAAGAGGAAAAGCAGCACTCCTCGATCAAGGCGGGGGAGAGATGGGGAAAGCCCTGCATTCCTCACCGAAGGCCAGTTTCAGAGGGGGTTGGAAGTCATAATCTATGCTTCTGCCAAGGGTGGGAGTGGATGAGAGTGAGACAGGTCGATGGCTTGGAAGGGGGTGTCACTTAAGACTTAAAAAAAGAAGCCAGGGCGCAAGCAAAGCACCTCCACCCGCAAAAGTAGCCCCATAGGCGGCAACCTGAAGCCTTCACAGGGATTCAACCAGCCACCCAGGCCAGGGGTCCAGGCGGTGGAGGCAGGGCAGGGAGGGGAAGGCTGCATCCTGGGCCGTAAAATCTGCAGCAAGGTGATTGTGTGACTTGTCTTTTCATAGTTAAGTTAGATGCGCCCCATCAGTACAGATGGGGATCGATTTAAATACTTTTTCCTGATCCCACAAGTTCAACTGTGTGGACAGTGGTTACACCTGACAGGATGATTTGTTATAGCACAACTTATATATTCAAATGGACAAAAAATTAGTATCATTTACAGTATCTTGAGATAAATTGCCTTGAAAGGGAGCTTTCGTTTTAGTACTTTGAGCTCTACAAGATATAACTAGAAAATTTATACTGTGGAAAATGAAGACTGTTTAAATCAAATTGGGGTGCGGGCTGGTGGGGTTTCTGATTCATTGCTGTAACACTGTCCTTCAGGCAGCTGAGGAAGTTTCATATTTTCTTCAGTCATCATTAAATGCCGAAGCTCTTGCGGAACAACTTCAATGCTATCTGAATTCTGCCATTTTGCTAGCACTGAGATGGCTCTTGGGTCCCCCCCCCTCCGTTAGAACTATTAACTCCATACATATTAATGTTTGTTACAAATCTTACAAAGGAGGGTGCTTCTGGGTATTTCGGTCCACATTCTATTTTGAGGTTGGTATATTCAGTTTGCATAAACTGTTATCCCTGTCCATCTTGTGGCATGTGCTCGTCATCTTCAAGGCCCCAGCTAACTGTGCCATCTCCTGCTCCTTTCTGACTTTCTTCAAGTTCTTCAAACAGTTGGAAATTGTGAGGGACTTTTATTCCCAAGCCCGTGGTGGCTGCCATCTTATGTTGCTGGAGCTCCAAGGCTGGCCCCAAAATTGGTAAATATGGCTCAGGTGCTAGATTTCTGTGGCTTTTATCCTTCACTGTTTTTAGAAAATTTTGCAAGGGTCCTACATTCTTCCGCAGGGGCCATTCCATCTGGCCTCTTCAGATTCTACTTCAGTGTGGAAGGACCTGTATCAGTCTGCACTTTGTTTGCAATTCCTTCCCAACACCCAGTGGCCTTAGCTCCCTGACTAAGACATGGTTGTCACCTGCTTCTGCTTTTGTCTTTTTCTTCTTGAATATTTAGAATGTATGGCCAAGTACAGGATCTATAGAGTCTCACTACACAGATCAAACTCGTAATGATCCTCCTGTTTTCAGCCTCCCAAGCGCTGGGATTACAGGCATGTGCCACCATGACTCTAGTCTCAGTCACCATCTCAGCACACCCTGCGGGGTGGGGGAGGCGGCATGTCATGCAGGAGATTGAACCCCAGTCCCTGTGTCTGCCTAAGCAGGAGCTTTAATCTGCTGGGCTATCTGGCTGGCCTATAGTTCCAACATTAATATAAATGCAATAGAGGATTTGAAGATGGAAAAATTTATTTTAATTATAACAAAATGCACTAAATACTGGTAATTCTATTACAGGAGTTAGAATTCATCTGCTGCAAACACTTGGAAGTGTATCATAACAAAGCATGCTGACTGAAAGGTGAAGACATAGATCAAAGCAAAAGAAAAGTAGTCTTGAAATCAGCATTAAAATAAAGCTTACAAAATTACATTTTGTTTGTATGTTATTTTATACTTTATAATTTATTAATCAATATAAGTTCAGATATTCTTAATGGCAAGAAAAGTTAAAATTCTGTTTTTTAGAATTTTAACTTTCTTCACATATGACTTTTCCTGGCTTAGAGAATCTGAAGTATCAAGTTACTCAGCTTTTTAAAGAATAAGCATATAGAAAGAATAGCCTAATGTTCCTCATGTAGGGGCCATGGTCCTGAAGTTGGGTGCTGGGATCCTGGTGTACAAAGTTGTGGTACCAGGAGTTGGGTGCACAAGGAGATCCAGTTGCAATTATTTTCATTGTTAACTCCAAAACTGAAAGCCTTATGAAGAAAAATGAACAGGAACCTTGCAGAAGGTCAAAGATTCTGATAAATTTGATTTGATAGTCACAGATTCTGAAAACTTTTTTCCATCAGTAGCAGATCTCTAGGGCTGAGTTCCTATGTGTGGGCTTCATGGTTGCTAAAACCACTAGTTCTTCCAGATGATAGGATACAAGTGTGTAGAAGGCAGGGCATTCAGTCTACTGAATTGTTCAATCTCCTCATGTCATTTGGGACCAACTTACATATGTTTATTTTGATTACTTAGCTTTCCGTGGTAACTTAATGATATTTCTCAAGATATCCAAAAATATATTCTTCCTGTATGCTCTTGGTATTCATAGTTTTGATTGGGTAACCTTTTTATTTTAGTCAGAGGATGGATATTTCAATAATTTGAAATGAGTTAATGTGAGCCTAGATCGCAATCAGATCCAAAATTTTAAGTGCTCATAAAAATCTGAAACTCTGCAATAACTCTGAATCCCCATATGTAGAGGAAAACAATTCACATTTTTGTGGCACTGGCAGTGAATTTGCAGGCCTGTCTGCCTGGATTGTCTGTTAAGCCTCCTACTATATTAATATAGCTGTGGAAGAAAAAGAGTAAGTTAGGTTTAAAATGTCACATTCAAAACACTGTGAGTATAAGAAATATAACCCGAAGGCCAAAAATCACCAATGAAAAGAAATTACACCGGTTGTGTAAACACTGCCTTTGAAGCAAGGAGGTGATCTTTTTTTGGTACAAAAAAGGGAAAAATTGGTTCCATGAAGGAAGGGCCGTGAGGTCTCTTACAGCAGGAAAGTCAGACTTTGTGATGGAAGTAGGTGACTTAAGGCTTCTGTGTGGCTGAGTGAAGAGCAGCTCGTCTCTGCCTGGGTCACCCCTGCCAGGGTCTTCCGCTTTGTCTGCTCATCACATCTGCCTGGGAAGCAGCTTCCTTGGGTCTTTCCTGACCCTCCAATTATGCATGAGTGTCCCCTTTCGTGAGCTTGGTGCTTTCCAAGGACACGATGTCAGCTGCAGGATGCAGCTGGCTGGGAGGGTTGTGTGTTGCTATCTCTGGGGCTTCCTGGCCCTTCTGCTTCCTGGGTGGTTGCTCTAAGACCTGAGGCAGAGGGTCATTGTCACGTGGGCTGCAGCATCCTTAGGAAATAATCTCTGCTAGGGTTTCACCCAACAATTTGCTCAATAGCACTCTATGTGGGCAATGTAGAGTTGGTTACAATCATAAGCATGTAGACACCTTAGGATTTAAATTAATAATTATATTTACTGAAAATTATTGAGAAAAACTCAGAGTCCTCAGGGAATGGATGTCATCAGTAAAGAATAGAATTGAACTCTCTTTTCTCCTTTGCTATCCTGGGGCCCAATATTAGGGCCTTTCATCTGCTGAGCAAGCACATGATTATTGAGCTGCACCCTTAAGCCCCACAGAACTAAGCTCTTGTAATAGCTCTGGCAGTGACAGCTGATAGAAAGCCAGCAGGCAGAGCAAATGGCCCTGGCAACTCCCTGCTTCCCCTGTTGTGAGACATAAAAGTGCAGCCAGTCTCAACGGAAGGTCAATATTCTCCTGATTCTAGAAGGTTCTAGAAGGAGGCATGAGCTAAGTGGAACCCAGTGGATGCAGAGCCAATGCAGCAAATGAGAGGTGAAAGATTTTATTCTAGAGTCTCCACAGGTTTCTGAAGCTCACAGTAACACCGCTTCTTCAGTTGTTCTGGATTACATTTGGGAAGTGGACCTATTTCAGAGCCAAGGTGGTTATATATGTGAATAAACATTGAGTCCTCAGAGGAATAAAAGCTATAAAAGTCCAAGGTAGTACTCTAAGTACATAGCCTAATGCTAGACAGAGACTCACAGCTGTCTCTCAGCATTCAGTCTCAGGGAATTAATACACTGCCTAAATGAAGGAAGTGGGAGAAAAGACAGAACACGAAGCCCATGTTCTAGGGAGAGATTTATGAAGAGTAGAATGTATTGGGAAGAAAAACTCGTTGTTTAAAGCAAATATTTTAGGGTCAATTATTATATAAATTTATCTTTCCTTTTGAGCTCCATGAATAAATCCAACCACTTTCTTTATTAATTAGTGATACAAAGTTGAAATGAACTGATGTATTTTAGTCTGAAAAGTGTTATTTCATGCTTTCTCTACTTCATGCTTCTCTAAGAGCTGAAGCCCTCAAACAGATGTTACAAAGGTTTTTCCAAAATGTAAAGAAGTGACCCCTGGAGAAAGAGAAAAATCATAGCATGGAAAGTTTTCAGGAAAAGAAAAACATGTTTTTCAGAAAATTATAAATGAAGGGGGATAAGTGGGAGCATCACTGAGGATATTCCCTGGACTTGAACCGTGACGTTCTCTTCCTAGTAGTTTCAAACTAATGCTGTTTCATCTTTCCACAAATACTTCTTTTGCAATTTTGGTATCAGAAACTAAAATTTGTGTTCATTTGTTTTTGGCTTTAAACTCTGTTCTATTTTGTATTAAAAAGATTTTTTTCCCACAATTCTTTTATTACCCTATTTTGTTCCCATGACAACTTAAGATTAAAAAAATCATTATTTCTGAAAGTTGTAAAATGTTGTCAACTGCATATCCAAGGAATACTCATAATTATTGTTTCAAGAGATGACTTGGAGCTTATAGTACTTTAATATTTGTCAGTAGATTTTTGAAATCTATTAATTCAGTAAGTGACTTAGAATTTTACTTTCTTATTCCTAAGCAGATAATTTTGAACATTACTTAAAAGCTTATATTCCATAACCTGTTGTTGAACTTCCTCTAGTGTGGACATCTCACCTTGGAAAGATAATAGTTCATAAAAGATGCTCAGAGAATGAGAAATATGGAAAGACATGGGGTGGTGCAGGAAAATTTGATTCATTTGTAAGAAAATGACTCATGGTTTGAACTAACACACATCTACTCCTTCCCATTACTGTGGAAAGTGGAGCCCTAAAGAAACCCTGCTTGTCAGGTCTATCACTGGAATCGGGAATTGAAAACGTCTAGTCCAGATCGCAGACTGTTCATCAGGACCCTGCTGTTGCTCTTCTGTTTTTCCCCATGTGTGTCACTTATCTTCTGGGACAATTATGAAATATGTGCTCAGGCAGTGAAGCTGGTGGGATAGTGGGTGAATAAAAAAGTGGCAGATATACAAGAAAGGGAGGAACTGGGGCAATTAAGGAAAATGAAGAAACCCAATTTTAGATCAAGTTGATCGTGCTGGGTCTCACTGACCTTGGCAGTACTCGGAGGGTCATGTTTTATGTGGATGAACTGAGTTCAATTTCCCCTGCATTTCTGGAACATATGAATGTTTCTCCTCTATCCTGTATCACTATCTTTTTTATATTCATCAACATTTTAGTGTATTAATAGATGGGCTTGAATGTATTTATTTGAATCCATTTGACATTTTCTTTATCATTCAAGAGAAACATAGCTTTTGATTTTGCTTGATAATTTGAATATCTCTCCTGTTGGTAAGATATTAGAGTTAACACATTCCTCAACTGCATTGTTTTAGAAATAGAATAATGTACTTAATTGAATTTATGAGCTACATGAAGTCATCCTCATCAGATATTATCATGAAACGTAATGGTGAGCCTCAAAGTCACTTTATTGGTGGAGTTTTATTTGGAGAGGTTCTTCTGTTGAGGTTCGTTCACATTTGTAGCGTGCATTCTAAATGGCACCAACTTCGTGACCTCATTTCCCAGCCCTTATTGAGAGTTTAAGAGAAATGCATTTAGATGGCATTAAAGATAAAGCAAGGAGGTAGAAACACACTCTGTTTAGAACATTTCTCAATTGCAGGAGAGCAGGGGCAGCTTCTCACATGCTCAGAGCTTCCCAGGCCTTCTTGTCACCAGCTGCACTATTCCTGAATTGCAGATGAATTCATTCTCAGTGTTTGAGAGCTATTATTTCACCAATAGGCTGTGCGTAACAAAAGCATTTTGTTTTCCCAAGACATTATTCAAGGTGCAACATAGGGAACTCAGAATATGAATGAATTAAAGGACCAAATAAAAGATACTAGAAACAAAGAAACAGGTCGTTCACAAATGAAAAGGGAACCAAGGGAGGGAGGGGGGCAGCAAGGACAGTGGGAAGGGGAGGAGGAAGCAATTCTGATGTGCGGGGTGCACGCCCCAGTGTACATTACCTCGCCGCCGATGGAAGCATTATTCTTGCAAGCCTGTACTAGTAGGGTGGGACATACATCTTTCTGATGAGATTGGGCCACCACTTTTAATATCCATGGCTGCTTTTGACATACGGACAACAATGAATAAAGATTTACCTAAGTGAGACAGAGGATATTTCTGATATAGAAAAGAAAGCCCCTGAGTGAGACAGGTACCAGGTGAGCTGATCCAATATCTCATGAATCCATTTCCTCTCCACCCTCTGTGGCTGCTGCTTCAGCCCCATTCTCAGCTTTCAGGACATAATGGGGCGGCTCTTGTAGGAACTGCCTCTCCCCCCAGGAATGGCCAAGGGTGGGCTATGGGCCAAGTGTACCATGGTCTCCTGCCTGAGAACAACAAACCCCCTCTTAGAGGTTTCCCATTCTGGAGTTCTACTTTGGCCAGAAATGTTGGCCTAGATAAACCCGTAGCAAGGTATTACAATTATCATCAATTTAGACCAGTCAGTACTTACATGCAGGCCTGGGCAAAGGGTCAACTTACTCATAGTGATTGACGCTTAAAGTAAATGTGTGTTTTGTTTTCTGAGAAGAGATACATGACAACCATAAACAATTTTGGGGACTATTTCAGAGAGAATTTCAGAGTTGTATTAATCCCCAAATTCAAACCACAATAGAAACTTCATATCAAGTGTTAGTGGTAGAAGTGCAGGCTGTGTGAAGCCCTAGGCTCAAGCCCCACCACCAAAAAAGAAGCAAAAAGCGAAACTCTAGAATGGTGTCACTTATTGTGGCCTAGTTACCTTCCTAAGGCGGTTATGTTTCATGGGTAACCCTTTGGATTTCAGAATCTTCGCCAAGCAAATAAATGTCAACAGGGAATGATCTCTGTGGAGAAAAGAAGCTAAAAGCCTCTCATGCA
Source organism: Tympanoctomys barrerae (assembly GCA_002564285.1). Classification (NCBI taxonomy): domain Eukaryota; kingdom Metazoa; phylum Chordata; class Mammalia; order Rodentia; family Octodontidae; genus Tympanoctomys; species Tympanoctomys barrerae. The sequence goes on from NDGN011530672.1 coordinate 18,338, forward strand.
CAGGACCAGACTGACTTCTCATAAAATGTATATGTCAAATACATTAACACATTTCTCATGTAGATAAATTAAGGTGATGAACAAAGTCTTATATCCAGAAACTCTGTATCAATTACTAGATATTTTAAAGATCTTCGATGAGCTGAGTTAATGGATTCAAGATTCAAGTTTTTAGGTAATGTGTTCTCCTCAAAATTGAAATCTCCAAGGAGAAGGTCCTAGTGGCCCAATGTGTACTGCTCAACAGGCTTCACAGTGCACTCTTTTATCCTGAAAGCTTTAATGCGGTTGGGCATCCAGATTTCTTCTCCACGTGGCAGTGTAGGGCTCTCATTTCAACCTATTGCAGGGCTCTTAGGGTTAAGGCTGAGTCACTTGAGAGTATTTTTTTATAATAGAGGAGTGTGTCTCATAAATACTGACATAAATTCTGAGAAATGGACTGTTAGGAGACTTCATCATTGTGTGAACTCTAGCCGGTGTCTCTTGTTACACGCCTCCACCACATGGTATAGCTTATTACTCCTGGGCTACAAAACTGTATAGCACATTACTCTACTGAGTACTATATGCAGCTATGGTGTTTGCCTTCAAAACATATGTGAACATAGAAAAAGCACCGTGAAAATACAAGGCTATAGCAATTTTTATTTATTTATTTATTTACTTATTTATTATTATTATTATTATTATTATTATTTTTTTTTTTTGCGGAACTGGAGATTGAACTCAGGACCTTGTGCTTGCCAGGCAAGCACTTATTCTACTGAGCTATCTCCCTGGCCCTGCCTATAGCAATTTTTAAACTCTATCATAATCTTACGAGACCACATCATATATGTGATCTATCATTGGTCAAGATATTATGTGCCATGTGATTAATTAGATTGAATGATATTAAATTTTATATTGAGTAAGATAATATGCTTAGAAGTTACAGATTGTAATGACCCTAATTATGCTATACACAGCAATCACCAGGTCATGGGCAGAGTATCTTAGCAGCATGCTTAAGTTTGGGTCTTGAATGATCTCCAAAGATCTATATGTTAAAGGATGATTCCCAGGGTGGTCTTATTGAGAGTGGAGGAGTCTTACCACCTGGAGTCTAAAGGGAGGTTCTTGGATCATTGGGGTTGTGCTCTACAAGGGGATAACAGGGTCCTAGAGCCTTCCTCTTTCTCTACGTTGCTTCCTGACTATGAGGCAGTTTGCCTCCCCACTTATTCAGCACCATTACCATGTACCTTACCCTTCACAGACCTGATCTTGGACTAGACCCTCTAAAACTCTAATCTCAATGTAGCCTTTTCTTTTTATCATTTAGTGACCTCAGGTATTTCATTGATAGTGAGGGAAAGCTTGCTGATACATAACGGGAATGCAAACATCTAACAGCACAGAGCTTTAGAATGTAAATTGCTTCAATAAACTATTCTCACATTCATAACAACCTCAGGGAGGTGTAGGACACTTAGGTTCCAAGAATAAGTGTCCCAAATGGGTTCACAGCTCTCTGTGACTGGGCCCTCAGCCATTCTTCTTGGTTGCTTCTCCAGGGTTTCCTCATCTTGCGGGGTAGAGCTTGGAGTTCCGGCAGTTTGTGGAGCCCCTGGCACTATGCTCTGCAGAGCAGGATTGCTCTTTCCCTCAACGCGGCATCAGTCCTGGTGAGAGAGTTCCCAGAAATGGACATATGCTTTGGACCAGGGCTCTGTCCTGCCTTTTCCCTCGGTCACCGATGGCCACACACGTGCCAGCACATGCTGGTGAGACACAGTTCGTGTGTGTGGCTGGTGAGGGCATTTTGAATTCATTCCTGTCACTCATCTGTACTCTTTTGCTGGGTGGGCTTATGTGAAGGCAGAAAATAAGAATCCTATTTTCTATTTGCTTCTCTTGCAGCCTGTGTTCACAGTTGCTGCAAATGGGCACAAAGGATATGCGCAAAGCATTCCCCTTCATCCAAAGTGTAACAATAAGTTCTATTTGAATAGCACTCTTCCTCCGGGTGGCTTCAAGAAACTCCTCGAATTTGCTTTTGGGAATTTCTTGTGATAAATAGAACATCTTTCCCTTTCATACATTGTAAACAAATGGCAGCAGGAGAAGTAAGTGGCCTGAGTTCTTCACCCGTTAGCATTTCTGGGTGAGTGAGCTGCAAGGAAAGTGATTTGATGACGTAAAGCACTGGCTGGGCTGAAATGGACATGGCTCTTGTGGATTTCCGTGAGATTCTCACCCCTGGAGGTGAGATTTCACCTATTTGGGCAGTCCACGCAATGAAGGTGACCACCAAACCTGCCTTAGTGGCCCTACAACCTAAATACCTTGTTGGAAATTCACTCATCTGTCGGCCCCACGGTGAAAGCATCGGCAATCCTTGTTAGAAAGCACGCTTGGGAGGGACCAGCCCGTCCAGACAAGACCATCCTCCAGAGCGTCCGCGAATCGCAGTGCGGGTGGGAGGTACGCAGGACCTCACACGTGGCTTCCGCTAGTGGAGAAGCTCTGGCTTTGACTTGATGAGCATGGCAGAAACGCGGCATAGCAGAAGCAGAGAAGGAGAGAAGCAGAGCATGCATGCCAGGGCTGTCCGGGTCTGCCGCCTGCTGCCCACTCTGCACACCTGTATGTTCGCTGTGGCCAGAGGCCACGTGCACTCATGCAATCTCCTGATTTCTTAGCACACAGCCTGACCTTTAGTAACCTTGATACTCCTAATGCCATCATTCCTAAGTGTAGGAATGGCAGGAACAACAGCATTACTGATAGCCCGCTCGACGCCAGGCACCATCGTAGGTTGTTTTATAAGCATGATCTCATTGCATTTCCCCTCCCGCCTGGGATCTGGGCCTGCCGCTCCTCCGGTACAGGTTAAGAAAGCAAGTTCCCCAGAGCACACTGCTCTCACTCAAAGCGGAGCAATGATTAAATTGGTGGACTTGAAACCTGGCCAGTGTGATGCCTTAATTAGGAAATGGGAATTCTAAAAAAAGTGCACAGATGCCCTACACATACAGAATTCGAGTAACGCTTCCTTTTCCAGTTGCAATCAGAATGCACAGACCTCATTTGCAGGTTGCCCTCCTATGGTCCCCCGTCTCTCTTAGGCTGAACTTGATACGAAGAAAGCAAGTAGAGTGCAGGAAGGCCTGGTGAAGTCAGTGTCATGAGAGAGTTAGCAGACGGAGGGGGCTGGGGAGATGGCTCAGTGGAATAAGTGCTTCCCTGGCAAGTGCAAGGGCCTGAGT
>NDGN011530683.1:3456-14710 GCA_002564285.1 Tympanoctomys barrerae
TTCCTTCCTTCCTTCCTTCCTTCCTTCTCTTTCTTTTTTTGCTTTTTCTTTTCTCTTTTTCGTGCCATTAATGACAGTGAAGTTCTTTTGAGTCCTGAATTTCTTTGAGCTCTCTTGCTAATTGTTGGATCTTGTAGACATTTTTAATAGCTTTTCCAAGATGTGATCCATCACTTCATCTCATCAAGCTGTGTGATGCTGGGGGGTTGGAACTTACAACCAAGTTGAACAAAAGCAACCAACTAAGTTGTTTTGGAGCCATTATCTCTCCACTTTTTTTTTTTTTCTTTCACTTTTTTTTTTTTTTGCCTTATGGTTAAAAAGGCAATATCTGTGCAATTCTTTATAGATGAAGGGAATAAATAAATTCATTTTGATCTAAGGACTTGGAGAAATTGATGTATTTTTCATTTCTTGTAGCATACTGAAAATCAATTTTGAAACTGAGGAGGCACCTACTTTTATTACGTAATGGATGTTTTTTGTCTTCATAATTTCAATCATTGATCTTTAGGAAATTTAATTTTTGTCTGAGCTGTTAATACCCATTGGTAAATTTAAAAAAGCATAATAGGGCAATTATTTTTCAGCTCTTGTATTTCTTTGTGTATCTCAGACTCGGGAATTTTTATGTAGAATGACAATTTCACATTACTATTAATGTTTTCTCACATTCTAAATACAAGCAGAATCCTGATTCAGAAATTGAAAGCTAGATTAAGGTTGGCTTCAGCAGAGGGTGAAGTCCTAGTTGTGTGAGAGCCCACACTCTGGGGATTCTGGGTGGAACACAGACAGTGAAATATACTCAACTAAAGTGCTCTTATTATTGATTTATTAATTCTTAATGAATAGTTCTCAGCACTCAAAAGGGTCATGGAATTACGTTAAGACATCTGCTGACCTCTGTTTTAAGCATTTCCTGTAGACTGAAAAATATGCTTCATGATATGTCAACTACTTTTCAAATCCGGGATGCATTATTAAAGGGAAGGCATGGATTCACAGGGACATTTATACTTCATGCATATTTTCAATCAGTGAGTGCCAAAATGTTATATGTGGGCCAGTGACACTTTGAATATTAAAAGGATTGTGCTACCGTACTTGAAAGAATTGGGTTCTATCAAATTGATTAATGCAGATTACAGGAGTGGAAGTCCACTGACTTTGATTGAACTTGTCACATGCTTCTTCTTCTGTATACTTCTTTAATTATTTTAAAGACATACTTACTGACTTCATGTTCTGAGGCAAGGAGCCAAATTGGGTTCTAAGTAGAGTATCATGGAGTGGTCCTTGTGGTCAGGAAGGGTTCAGCCCATCAAATATGAAGTAGATTGTTGTTATGACAGAGGAAAGTGTCTGTCTAGGATTCTGTGGCAACAAAGACAAGACACTTCATCATCGTATCTTCATTTATTAGGAAAATGAAGGTTCTCCTCAAGCCTCACCCAGGAGGATCCTAAGATCTGAAGATGGCTATGGGTTATGAGCCCATGTCTTGGGTTGGGAGAGTGAATATTTTAACTGGATGCTTCTTTGCATCTGAATCAGAGGCCTGCTCATAAGAACAAAGGAAAAGTGGCGAGCATCACACAGTCTCTACCACTGATGCCAGGTGTAAAATAATGCAGGTGCGAAAGCTGCTCTGTCCCAAGATCCTGGGAGTGTGTGTATTTGTTCTTGGGCCTTTCAGCTCTTTCCCTGTGCCTCTGTGTGACAGTGATGAAGTCAAAAGAGTGCTCTGAGTAGGACAGTCAGCCCATGCTTGGTCTGATTTGACACCAGATGACTTTCCATTCTTTTTTTAGATCTTTGTCCAGAGGCGTGTGTAGAGAGTTGTGAAGCATACTAAGAAGGGAAGATTGTCTTTTGATTTAAAAAATTGCATCTGAGTAGTACTCAGAAGTTTAGAACTTTTGCGCTTGGATAGATGCTGTTGGTGAATTTCTCATTTGGAAAAATGCCACTCAGTATATGTCTCTTGTCCACTTTTTTCTTCTGTTTTGGAGTCTTTGCCCAGTGCATGTGAAGATTGGAGGAAGAAAGGTCAAATGAGATAAACTGCTAGTGACAAGCTGTAGCCCCCTCCCACTTCTGTGGCTGGTGCTTATGAAGAAGCTTTCAAGTTGGTGCTTGGGTGCTTGGATTCAGCCCTAGGGACCTTCATCTTATTCTCTCGCTCCATCCTCCTATGGCTGCCAGACCTGGGGCACATGTGTGTGCTGATGCTTGACGCCTTCGCTAGTGTTGTTTCCTCAGTCTGAAAAACTCCTTTCCATCACTGGCCTGCTCTACCTGGCAGATCATGGTAGGGAAAGTTCGCCATTCCCACCAAAATCTTACTCTGACTCCAGTCACCGCAAGTCATCTTTTTTTTCTGGGTGCTGATAATGTGTTTTCTTCAGTCTCAGTCACACCTCTTGCTTATTCTGGGTTTTCCTTTCATGAGAATTATCTCTGGACTTCCATCACCAAAAGCCTCTAAGCCCTGGAAGGGCGAGATTAACTCTTTATGTGTGGGATGCTGCATGTCCCACTGTGTCTGGGGTAGTGCTTTGAATGTAGGGGCGGAGACACCATACGAGTTCAATAAAAATGCAAGTATTTGTTTCAGCAACGCTTTGGCAAACTAATGATTTTATAAATTATCATCGCCAGCTCCCTTAATTTCTGTGGAAGTAAATTCAGAGATAGAATGTAACATCTTTGGAAATTAATTAGTATACAAAGAGTAGAGTTTGACTTTTGTACTGAGAGACTGATAGAAGTTTCTTTGTGTTTTTCTCTAGAGACAGTGGTTAATGCAGCATCTGGTCTACGTGCCTGTGCTAACCTCTTCACAATATGTCTTGGGTTTCCTTGACATTAAGGTCCAAATATTATGTGTAGTATCTAGGCTGTACCCAGGTTATTGCCTGATTACTATTAGGAACATCATCTTTGCTTTATTTAATTTCAGAAATGCAAGATATGACAACAGTTGGTGCTATTCATAATAAATGGCAATTGCTGGAAAACATACAATCTTTTAAAGATTGCTTTTCCTTGGGGATAAAATAGCTGAGTACCATCAAGAAAACCAGAAAGCAAGGGAGTGCTCAGAAAGAAAAAGGTTCCATATTATGATAACCTTATTTAAATAACAAACAAGTAGGTGAAGGGAAGAAAGCTTTTTCCTGTAGTAGTGCTAACTAATGAAGCAGGAATAATAAAATTAGACAAATAACCACTCTACAACTATTAGAGTAACAGTAGACCAGCACGAATACTTCATGAATACTAACACCAGTGACTAAGTGTTGGATCTACAACAGGTTACCTTTATGGTCACAAAGGTCTTCCCACAAATTATGAGTTGACAAGGCAAAAATTGTGACTTTCCAGTGAAGTTAGGAGGACATCAACCTAGACAAACTGGCAGCCCCCACAATGGGGAGACAGTGGTTATGTGCTTCCTGATAGACTCGCTATGAAGGATCAATCCTATGGTGCTCCGGGCACAGAGCTGTATTCTCTGAAATAACTGGATGGGGGTGGTCACAAATTTCAAAGCTCTGGAAGCTAAAGAAAGGCTAAGCATGGCTCCAGACAGTGTTGATATGGATACCAAATGAAGCGCAGGGTTTGAGCTGGACCTTGGAACAGGAAAACGCATTTCATGAGGATTTTGCTGAGATATGTGGGTGATGTAACTTCACCATGGTTGTGTCGTAGTGTTCCTTATTCTTAGGAAACAAATACTGAAGTTTTAAGAGGAAACCTGTCCTCACCTTACTCTCAGGTGTGTCTGTAGGAATGGGAAGAAGTGGGGGAGGGGAGAGAAATGGAGGAAAGGCGAGTTTGCTGAATTCATGCACCTACAATATTTAAATGCAATGGAATACCCATCTCTGACAAAGCTAAACAAAAAAAAGGGAATACAAATGAAGGCCCATTTTGTATCTGTACATACAAAATAGTTAGGATAGATATACAGCTACTTGCTTTTAATTCAATGAGAAGAAAGATTTGTACTAATAGTATTTGGACGGAATATCATGTCTGCATCTTGTACTATGGATAACCACTATGAAGACAACAGTATGCAATATAATAATTACTGAAACTGTCCATTAATGGGTTTTGAAACTGTCTCATTGCTATTTGTTTCTCAATAAAATTAATAAAAAAATAAAGAATCAAAGAAAAAAAGAGATAGGGAGGAGGGAAGAGAAAGGAAAAGAAACAAATGGATGAGAATGAAATATGTCATTTATAATTAAAGCCAATGTGGCAAAGTATTGACGTTTGATAGATATGATAAAGCTGTAACTGTTTTTGCTACATTTTGGTAAATTAGAAATTGTTGCAAAATAAAATGTTAAAAAAGAGCAAGCACGTAGGCGCATTCACAAGCATCCCTTCTGGTGCCTTCGGGGAGTGTGTTTGCTGTGCAGTCTAGATCTAAGGAAAGAGGCTGTTCTGTTTGACTTCTCACCTGACTAAAGTAGGTCAGTCCTAAATATCTGTTGGATGGTTGAGTGGACTCCAGAGCCTTGGCGTACCTCGAGGTGTGGCATATTTATCTTCTATAATTGCAAATGCCAGTTGTAAAGAAGTAAAACATGCCTGCTGCTTCACCTCTTCTTCCTCTGTCCTAGTAGGGATGTAACTATGAAGTTTGAGAGGCCTTTCTAGAACACGGGTAGTGTATCCTATGCTAAAAATAACAGAATAAAAAGATAAGCTACTGAGGCTGTCACGGCACGTGAGCCCTGAGCTACTTATCCCAGACTTCATTAATGTAGGAGAGAAATATACAACTATCTTCTTCGAGCCACTAACATATTGTTTTTAATTTCATCGCAGCTGAAGGTAGTTCTCAGTGACACACTCTACTTTGTAAAAAAAAAAAAAAAAATCATCACTATTGAATTTTGTGTGGTTTTGTGTTTCACTTATGTCATACATACATTAACCATGAAAACTCTCTGACTTTGTTTTGTTTGTTTTCCCTTCCTGTGAGTAGAATTTGTCTCACAGTGACAGAGATTCAGTCTGTGTCCTGGGGGTGACAGGTCAGTGCAGCCTCTGGCTGTTTCTCAGGCTACAGATCCCTCCTTTTATCTTATCCTGTGGCTAACCATCTCCAATTTGCAAATGGCCAAATTGCTCTGAAAAGATTGTGAATACTGACTTTCTTAGGAGATTTCTTGTCTTGATCGACCCAGCTGGAAACCGGATGTGCAGAGGTAAGCACTTAGAATAATTACAAAATAGGAAATTTTAACTCTTTCCAGTTGTCAGAAACATTTTATTTCAGCTGGAGAATTCAGAGCAAGATTCGAGAGTGCTCATTCTTCCTGTTCAGTTTTGTTTAGCAAATTTCTGTACTTTTTTTTGAAGGCACTTGTGTTTTCACTTGCTCGGTGGACGGCTCGCTCTGCCTTTGAAACTATTTATTGCCACTAGGCTGTGGCACAGCCAGTCCCACGGATAATAGATGGGTGTGTGTGCCCACAGCACAGCATAAATAGAGTAACGGACGTCCAGCTTGTTTATTGTTAGAATGGTATGTAAGCAACAGAGCCTAGCTCCTCAATTATGCATATGTGTTTCTGGGTGGTGGACTACAGGAACTGGAAAGTAGACCGTGCAAGGATGTTGTTTGGTATTCTGTTATTTCCTTAAAGCATTTATTTTTAAATGTTACAGGGATGCAGATTGTATTTATGTGCATAATTTCCATCATAATGTTATTTCATGGCCCGTGGGCTGAATGCTCGGTGGTTTCTAGAGTGATTTCTCCTAGGGGGCTGACTCCCTGGCTTCCTTGGCTTGTATGAATTGGAAAGTTAATTGGTAATTACTTTAATGAAAAGGATTATATTTGGAACTGCTTTGGGTGAGGTCTTCCTGCTCTAAACTCCAAACAGCCCAGACAGGAAAGAGTGATTGTTGTTATACACATTTTATTTTTATTGCTACAGAAAAAGAACTCTCTCTTTTTTTTTTTTGGTCCAGAGTTGCTGAAGAAGCCCCTTTCATAATTTAGCCAGCAAGCACAATGAAACAAACAAATCCTCAGAGATAGCCAACGTCCACTAAACCAAAGGCACGCTGAGAGTGGTATATGGTGGAACATGAGTGAAACACTCCCTTGACCTCTGTGAGCCAGAGATGATGGGAAAACTAGGATCAGGACATCTCTGTGGAAGTGCCAGTACTGCTAAATGTTCTCTTGATGACTTTAAGAAAGTTATACAACTGTTAAGGGCCCAGGGAGATGGCTCAATAGAATAAGCCCTTCCCCTGCAAGCGCAAGGGCCTGAGTAAAGAAAAAGAAAAAAAAAAAAAAAAAAAAGAAAAAGAAAAAAAAAAGAAACAAAAGAAAGTTATACCAACTGCTGAGATTGAGGTGCCCCCTCAGTAAAATGATGCTAGCAGTGCCCACTTTCTGAGGTTCTGAGTACGGTGTGGGGTTGTAGACAGATCAGGGTTTTATAAACTGAAAAATATGGTCAAGTAGTTTTTAGCAGTCTTTTAATTAGAAGAGAAGCGTGTCCTCCAAAGAGTCACAGTGCTGATTTTCTTGGGGAGTAGCGCTGTAATTTACATCTACATAATAGTAGCAATGATTAAGAAGTTGTCAGAATTTTTATGTAGTGTGCATAAATCTATTCTGATTTCGGTAAGAAGCATTTCCATACTTTCAAGATTATTGATGTTGTTAGTGAAAGCTCATGAGGAGGAACATAGACAAATTAAAAAAGAAATGAAGAACAAAACTATAGCCTCTCTTGACCTTGACCATGAAGGATAAAGAAGTATTTGAGTGTATGTAAACAACTGTATCTCTTTCCAGGTAGCTTTAGGGGTTACGAGAAGCATGATTCTCCTAATGCCCTCAAGGTTTATCCATGTTGTAGTATTTCCATTTATTTATTATGTATTTAGTAAGGGCCTATGGTGTCTCACATAGTACAAAGAATTATAAGCCACACAGAATTTCATTAAACAAAATGATAGGAATTCAATAGTGCCTGTTATATTTCGTAGTGTTGTCTTCAAATTAGTTGCTCAGATTACCAGGTATAAGCATGAAAATTTGGTCAAAAAATTAAAAAGAAGAAAAGAATGTAAGCATTAACTGTCCCCTTCAGTAGAGTAGAACAGTGGAGATCAGCAACATAATTATCCAAGCCATCTTGTGTGTGTGTATATATATATATTTTCCCCCTTCCTTCCTACTTTTCTCCTTTCCCTTGTCCTAGCTGTTCCTACACTTTGCACAGTTTCTTTCCCTTTCATAGTGTCTCCTGTGTCTTTCAGATTTTTGTATTTTGTCACATGCATACATCACATTTTGTGAGGCGAATGTGACAACCACTCCACTACGGAAACCACTTTCTTCATGTTTTGTGGATCTGTTCATTTGCCCGTGGACACTTAGGGCTGCTTTTGCCTTGAAGCATTGTGAACATTGGTGCTATCAACACAGGGGTGCAAATATCTTTTCTAATCCTTGCTTTGGATTCTTTAGAATTTACACCCGGTGTGGAATGGCTGCATTATAATTCAATTCTATTTTTAACATTTTGAGAAATGCCGTAACGTCTTCTGTAGCGTTTACACCATTTTCCGATCTAACGGTGCACAAATGTCCAAATTTCTCCACATGCTCACTGATAGTTGCCTTCTGCTTTTGTTTTTGTTGGCTTGTGCTCTTGGTAGTCATCATCCACATGCGTGAAAGGTTGTGTATCATTGTGGTTTTGATTTGCATTTCTCTCATGATTAGTGAGGTTGAGCATATTTCCATTTGCTTGTTGGCTCTGTGTCTATTTTCTTTGGAGAAATGTTTATTTATTTTCAATTCTGGTGACAAAGCATACCCATAGATAAGACTTTATGAAAATGAAAATTAAAAGTGTCACAGTTCTTTGATGATTTGGTAATGATATAAATGAAAAAACACATTTTTCTTTAATAACGGGAAAGTTCACATGGCTTTTCAACATATGAAAAATGTGCTGAATATGAATGAAAGAAAATTCACATGGCTTTTCTATGATGAAATATATAAAATACCAAACACATTTTTAAGTAAGTATACTGGCCAGATAGCTCAGCAGACTAAGGACTAAAGTGCCTGCTTACGCACAGCGCAGTGGCAGGGGTTTGGTCCCCTGCGTGTAGTGCTGGCCCTGCCCCTGGGGTGTGCTGAGACGCTGATTGAGACTGGGTGTGGTGGTGTGCGCCTGTAATCCCAGCACTTGGGAGGCTGAAAGCAGAAGGATCACTCTGAAGCTGATCTATGTGGTGAGACCCCATAGACCCTGCAAACTCTGTACCAAATACATAAAAAGAAAATGATAAGTATGTTTTATTTTCTATGAAATGAGGGCGTATGTGTCTAATAGTCTGTTTTCTTAAAATTATCTAAGAAACACAATACTTTGCATTTAAAATCCCCTGCATTGGAATATGATTATTGGTGTTTGGAAGATACAAATATGATTTTATGTGTATCCCAGTACCACAAGAATGTTAGAATGCTTTTGTTTCAGCTAATAAAACTGTTCAAATGTTGACTTCACAATATGTGATTTTTAGAGTAGGACAATAATATGAATTTATAGCTATTTCTGAAAGCGATTCTAATTCTAATAAATTCAGCACTTCAGATATGATGGTTATTTTATGTAGACATGTAGTGGAACTCTAATACACACACACACACACACACACACATGCACACATGCACGCGCAAACACACATACACACACATACACACACAGAGAAGCACGGTTCTCTTCTTGGCCCCACTTGGATTAGAGAGGCACATGTCCAAGAGGCAAACTCTAGGAAGTTCTGTGCACCAGAGGAGAGGCAGAGAAAGCAGTGTCAGAGACTTACTCATGCAGAAGTTTTACATAATAGGTGAGCTTTTAAGAGTATGGTTCAGGAGACGAAACAGGAGCCTTAATTCATTTGGACAGCTCTTTTGCTTGTCAAGAAAGACGTGCCTACTGCTGGAGACAGGCCTAGTTACATGATAGATCTAACGTGTCGGATTTTGATCTTAGGCAATTGAAACGCAAGCAATGAGCCCTGTCATTACCTGAGGCTTCTGCTTATGGAGTTTTGAAGATATCTGGGACAATCTTCCTGGCTTTTTTTGTTTTGTTTTTTTAATTTTTAAAAATATTTTATTTATTTTGTACAGGTTTGCACTATGCAGCTTGGACTTGTAGTGATCCTCCTGTCTCAGCCTCCCCTGTGCTGGGATTACAGGCATGTACCACCATGTCCAATTTCGGTTGCCGGCTTGGTGTGGGGCTGGCGTGGCATGTGGTCCAGGGATCGAGCTCCAGTCCTTGCACTTGCCAGGAAGGTGCTTAGACCACCAAGCTATTTCTTCCTGTTGTATTGAGCACCAGCATGGCTAATGCCTTGGGAATTATCAGACTTAATATGCCAGAAGAGAGGCATACACTGGGAGAGCAAGGCTTGGCCCATAAAGCTCTGGCTAGGAGGTGAGGAAGGAAGCACATGCTGTCTTATTTTTGTTTGCTTATTTGCTTTTGGAGAGGAGAGTGCCATTGCAGGTTACGCAGCGTGTGGAAGTTATGGGGAGGAAATTGCATCTTGCATTTTAAACGAATACATTATTTGGGGGAATACAATATACAATCCAAACCAAAGAAGTTAAACTTGGTAGGGTGAAGATAGAGAAAAATGAAAGGATTTTGAAGGACTAAATGTCTTCCAGTGAGGCTGTCTGTAGAGTGGAAATTTCCAGAAAGTGGGTCATGAATAGTTGTTGATGAAAACAGTCACTTGGTAGCTCCGCAGGGGCCTCCCGCTGACTAACTTGAATTCCAGGTCTAGTTTTCACAGCTGTGTGTGGACGAAGATAAGAATTAGCTATACTATCTTTTTCTGTCTTCATAAAAATTAATGTTGCTTGAAAGTAAGACTGCTTAAAAGTTTGACCTGAATAAAGGTTACTGAATATAGGCATGTTGGGGAAAGATATCCTACTTTCTGTGCGTTACCTTGCATTGAGAACACAACTGTCCCTGAAATCATGGTTCACTGAAGCCTTGTTCTCTGTGAGAACTAAAATGTGACATATTTTGTTTACACAGTGGTGTTTTTTTCTTTTATTCCTGTGTTTGTATTAGAAATAAGTGAGGCTTTCTCCCAAGACCCAGTGCCAAATATGAATTTGGTGATTAAAATGTCCAGTGTTAATCTTTGCTTGACAAAAACCAAGTTAGGGTGGGCGTTTGTTTATTTGTTTTTAACATTAGATAATCAAATAAATCAAAGAAAGAGTTATAATGAAGAGGAAGTGATCTAGGAAAGGCTGAGGAACTAATCGAGCTCCGGCTAGTGTAGAGCAGACCTTGATCATGTGAAAATGAAGAATGTTTATAACCACCGAGGTCAACACTAAGCATCCTTTTGTTTTTCATGTTTTTCCTTTTGTTTTCATGTCGGATTGTTTCCCTTATTTAGTGAGGTTGGTTGTGAGGCAGATATTTTTTCCCTTCTTTTTTGTTTCTAATCTCTGGGCTTTAATATTGAAATACCATGTATCTATAGAATGTCAGCTGAAGAAATTCTAAAAAATGATTTTCATTGATTAATCCCACAAATGTTACTTGAGCACCTATTAGGAGCCGGAGTGCCTACTAGGCGCTGTCTTTGTCTGCTTGGAAATCGGTTTTGAGGATGACATAGGTGTGTGAATGCGTAGTTGCCAGAAAGTGGAGTTAGTGCTATGATAAACACAACCAGGCAGAGGGATGAAGATATCCCCAAAGGCAGGGACTGTCGGATTAGAGCGCATGATACAGCTGCAGGGGTTCAGAGCCAAGGACAGTCGCAGGAGGAACATGGGCCTCTGGGCTTGGCCATGGCGTGGCATGGGAAGCTTTGGATAGAGTCGCTGGGGTTTGTGATGGAGGCAGCAGGGTGCAGGGGGCCGCGACAGAGGCTGGGTGTAGAAGCAGGGTTTCGTCTTTCAGACTCAGAACTACTTCAGGGTGTGGACAANAGTTCTTGGTGTATAGAGTGCCAGAGGTATAGCGAGTGTTAAGAGTTTTTATTTCAGCTGGCTTCTAATTAGGCAGCACACAAAGACTATATTTTGGTTTTTGGATTACATATTTTTTTCTATAGCTCAGTGGATTAAAGTGCTAGCAAGCAGGCTCAGGGCCGGAGGTTCGATTCCCCTGGCCTGTTGTGCTGGCCCCCA
>NDGN011530692.1:730-13394 GCA_002564285.1 Tympanoctomys barrerae
ACTCAGGCCCTTGCGCTTGCCAGGGAAGCACTTATTCCACTGAGCCATCTCCCCGGCTCCAATTTTAATTTTTTAAATACTCACCATATGTATTTTTCAGTCACGCCCCATATCTTCTCAGAGGGCGCAATTCAACACAACTACTTTAGCTCATAAAAACTAGACAGAAACCAGTATCCATCACTGGATGGTCTCTGGAGCAGAATAAATACCACAGTCACTCTATGGCTGTCCTGACCATACCCAAGGGCAATCAGAGCCAATGCCTGAGCTGTCACCATGAGCCCCACTACAGGAAGGAGGGTGTAATGGTAGCCACCCAGCACATGGTGACGAACCGTGGGTGAAGTCATGCTGGTGCCCTTCATTTATGCATACACAGAATCCTGCTGGGCAGTCAGCAAACCATCTCCTCGGCCCACCAGGTTCTATGCATGCCTGACCAGGACCGTGGAGTCACCAAGGAAAATTTCCCGCTCCTTTTTCTGTTTCCCTATCCCAAAGCACCATAGCATGGCCTGGCTCCAGCCTCCCTCCGAGCGTTCACTTCTCCGCCCTCCACCCCCCACAGACTGGAAATAGTGATACACAGTCACCTCACAGGGCTGTTGGGCAATTTAATTAATGTTTAGAAAGCACTCTGAGGTCTTCAGATGAAAACTGCTGTGTAAGTGCAAAATTATTATTAGTTCTCAGCCTCCTGTCCCCTGACTTCTGACACGGGCTTTTGTTGTTTCTGAATGAGCACCATTTACTGGCTGTCCAGCTGGCTCTTTTGGGGACACAGGCAAGTACACACACATTTGCAGAATTTTTTTTCCCTTAGAAAAATGCATTCTGACTCTGTGGGATGTCTCAAAGCTTTTCAATGTCTGAATTTCTCTGTACTTGTCTCTACTAAGTACTGTAATCTGCAAGAGTAGATTGTAAACAGGCTACTTTGGCAAAGAGTGAGAGGGGAAAATGGTCAATTTGGAGAAATAGCCCCTCTGATAATGAAGAAAAAACAATATCTCCTTCTCATGCAGAATCTAAATGAACCACTAAATGAGTTCTGGCTGCCTTGCCCAGAGGGGTTCTGGATGCATTTATGCATTGAAAGGAGAAAGGAATAGAAGAGTTGCTTTTAGTGCCCAAGTTTTGCCTCCTTCCTCTACCCGCACTTCTCAGGAACCATGGAAACAAGTACACCAGGCCTACACGGTGTCTTCCTGGCAGTCGTTCGTTACCTAACTGTGCACTGCCCAGAATCCCACAAGAATGAAATAAAGAATGCAAAAGGAAAGAGGCTTGTGTGCAGGTGGAATGCCTTGTCTCTGGGGGACAGAGGAGGGCTGCTGCGCAATTTTTCAAGTGCTGGGGCAACATACAGTGTCATACAGCACCACCTCCCTTTGTCTGTGATGTGCGCATTCACACTACCCACACGCCAACCATCACACTGTCCACAAGGTATCTCTTGACTTCCCAGCATTCTTTGCTGGTAGGCTTGCTAGTCACCCAACTCCTGGAAGAGTTCATTTTTAAAGATCACTAAGGAGCAATTATGCAATGCATAACCAGTTGGACAAAACTATGAAGGCTCAGAATCCAAAAAAAGAACCCGATGTTGGTTATATGGTTCTAAATACGTAAAGTATTAAAGCAGAAGAACTCAGTGATGCCTGGCATGTTTTCTTAGTCAACTAATCACTGATGAGATAAAATAACAATATAAAAAGAAAACCAGATTGTTCTTCCAGGACAGGAAAATTGAGGTGGGAATGAGAGAAAAGAATGCAATCATTCAGAGCCATGAAAAGTCTATGACTACCACAGTGACAGTCTTACCAGCTATAGTGACAGTTGGGAAACTTGAAGCCATTTTCAGGGGCTTACAATTCAGTTCTGCCTGTTGTGGAAAGGCAGAGGTAGAAGGGAAAGGCCGTTTCTTTCCATTCTACTATTTTATAAAGGAAAGGATATCTTGATACAAGGAAAAAAACTAAACAACAATAACAAAAGCACATGTACGGCATCTAGGATATAAGACACCCTGGAATTGAACATTGAAAAGATCTTGTGGGCAAGCCACCCAGGTTCCCTCGGCCTGCTCTTGCCCATTCTTGCTCACTTCTCTGGGCTGTCAGATCTCCCACGTGGTCTTCCAACCTCCCATCTCCACCACCCTTTCTCTTAGTCCTCCTTGCTTTCCTGGTTTTTATCCCAAACATTGGACCTAATATTCTAGTACCCCAAATCAGGATCCCTCAAGCTCTCTGATAACTTGCCTATCTTGCCTCACTGCTTCCCCCTGATCCACCACTGAAGCCCGGGCCTCCATTTCTCAAGTTCTGCTCAAGTCTGCTCTTTACCTTCTGGCCTTGAACACTGGACGTCACCATTCCCACCATCTTTTCCATTGCTATCATGCAAAATCTTGCTTTTCTTTCAAATCCAAGTAGGTGGAATAAGCTCTGAAAAACCCTGTAAAGTATTTCCAGAAGACTCTGGACACTTCCACACTGTGTGTATTGTGCGTGTATGATTCACACATCTGTGTCTCCACTACTTTATATAATATTAAGGAAAAAAAGTAACTGCATATGCACTGAGATCATTCCTCTATCCAAAGCTCCTTTTTAACTTTTACAGACTGTGCTTTGGAGTATTTTGTCTGCAATAAATGTCCAGCCAATACAGTATACTTGTGCTTAATTTCACCCATCAACTCACACACACACACACACATACAATACAAAAGAGCGGGCGGTAGATTTAAAAAAAATTCTTATATAATTTAAAGGTGAAAATAAGCACATTTAGTCTTGAGAGGACAATAAATAGCAATAATAGACTCTGAACAAAGAACTCACTGATTGAAAATCTGATCTACCAATTATGTCAAATTAGGTTCTGTAAATAATTGGTAGTTTAAAAATTATGAGGAAAAATTACAGATGAATTAAATAAATGGCTCCTAAGTTAAGGCTTTTGGGCCTCTGGCTATTTTTATAAAAATAAAATGTCAAACTATTACCCAGTTAATGCTGAAGCTGCCGGTGAGGAGAGAGCCAGGGAAGCGGACTGAATGCTGGCGAGCCTCCGACAGGCCCTGTACTATGAGGCCGGACACTCAGCCCCACTTTGCTGCCTCAGTGTCCACAGTAATTGAGCCCTGCGGGGCTCCAGGACTGTGGCCCAATCTGTTCTATGACTAAAGCCACTGAGTATGATTATGAACACAGAAAACTACAGGCTATCTATTGGAAGGATGTGACGCTGACACCCAGTCTGTCTTTGTGTCCCGAGACATCCCAAGGCAAGATGATTATAACTGTAGATCTAATTCCGTAGGCAGGAGATGCCTGAGAGAAGCTTTCCCTGACAGTAGGACAGAATAAATAAGGTCCGTGAAAATCTACCTCGCTCTAAATTTTCTTGATAGGACCCGAGTAGAAAATCCATTCACTCGTCTTCATAAATCTGCCTTCCCTGCCTTGTACCCCCCCCCACACACACTTTTTCCTTTGGTATTGGGGATTGAACTCTGGACCTTGTGCTTGCAAGGCAAGCACTTATACCACTGAGCTACCTCTCCAGCCCCAATACCTTTTTCACTGATCACATACTTGGTTACAAATGTTGAGTTGACCCAAAGGCAGAGTAACCCAACCAGGGACAGCCTTCTTTCTGTCTCTCTTGCACTGTAACACTGATGACCGCGGAACACTTAGCTAACCCCCTAGTCACCCTCTGAGAGCAACACAGGAACCTACCAAGTCAGTCTGTTCCTTTTCACAAAGCCATTTTGTAGGAGATTCACAGCCTCTGACATTGTCTCCACCTTCTTGCCTCCCTTCTTGTTCAGGTATCGACTTACAGTTTGCTAGACCTTGGGCTCAGGTGCTCCACATATCATCTCACTTAATCATCACAATATACTTACTGGGTATACAATATTCCTGTTTAAAGATCTCTTACTTGCACTTTAGAGCAGTAGGTCCCAGTCCAAGGTAGTACAACTCCAGGTAGATAAGAACTCAGTTCTTAATCAACCTGCTAAGTGATCGCTCCAGCACTCGTGGTAAAGCATTTGAGAATGCAGTTAACTTTACCGAAAGGGAACCTACAGCTTTTACAGACATTTTATGTGCATTGATCTTTGTAGAGAGCCATTCACCTATGATGCTTTTCTGATTATCATAACCAGTTGTACAGATTACTCTCAATTCTTGGGGGCTAAAGGACCTATTTAAGAATCTTGAGTAAAACCCCATGAGTCCCAGGTTCAAAGTCCCTAACATTACATCCCCTTCCAAGACAGAAATGCTCTCTTTCTACCCCATCCCTGTGGCCACACGTGTCGGGGGTCGACTGTGTGCTGAACAGATGGTGATGCAGTCCGAGTGCCTTGGAAAGGAGGGATGCTTCCTCTGGGAGATCAATCCTACTTCCTAGAGGAAGGGCCACCAGGGCTCATCTATCTTCTCTCCAATCCATCTTGGTTTCTGTTTTCCAGCAGAACAAGCTAACATCCTAGAACTCATCACAAAATCTCATGAGTACTTGTAAGAAGAAAAAAACCAAAACATTTCCTATTCACATGCACACCTTTAATACCAGGAAAGTGATGACAAAGAGACAAAAAATACTAAGTCAATTGAGCATCTCCTTCACTCTCTAATATTGGCATAGAGAAGGAAATCCACATGGAAGACTACAGGACTATTCTCTTTGCAGCCCTCTTTGTTCTGAGTGATGGAGAACACAAGAAATACACCATGATAATAGCAAGGATAACCAATGACCAGTGGAGTGCTGAGTTTGTATAGTACTTTATGCCTTTTCAAAGCATGTTCACATATATTATTTTAATCAACCCATATAACAGCCTTCAATTTTACAACTGATGATGAAAGAACCATAAAAAACTTGTCCAAACTCATACAGGTAGGTAGTGAGACATCGGGAACTAGAATCAGATGATGTGGTTGGTCTGGTATTCTAAACAGATCACTCAATAGTGCTTTATCTTCTCTGTCCTACTGTCACTCTCTGAATTCTTCTCCCTCTCCACATCCTAAATGCTTGACAGTTAGCAATGCTATCTAACTAGATAGATTTCAAAAGAAGAAAAACACAAATCCTTCTTGGACAAGTACACACAAATATAAAAATAAATGTGGCACTCTTCTTTATTGCATCTTTATGGGTGTCTTTCCCAGATGTAAAGGCCCTTTGGGGACCAGTCCACCAATCCTTCACTTCTATATAAACATAATCATCCTTAGTAATAGCAGAACCTTCACACCAGGAAATTATTTGACAAATATTTCTCACTATCTCACAGCTTGGCTTGTCAATCTTTCACAGATGTAAGATAAGACATCTGGGCTAGTGCAACAAAACACGGAAAATTCAAAGAAATATTTCCCAGATGTGGAAGAGGATAGCTGTCCTTAGGAATCAATCACAGGGCCAGCTCCGGGTATTCAAATTTCCCAAGACCCTTTTCCAACTGCATCTCACTATAGCTTTTGTACGACTGAAAGAGTGTCCAAGAGGTTGACCAGATAGCTGCATACAATCCAAGATGGCAGCCGTGGAGAAGTAGCAATGGCCCATGCTATGTGATCATGTGATGGTTTTCAAGACCCCGCAAGCACAAAGTGGGATGGGATCCTTTCAGATGTTCTCAGTCAGATGAAAGACCTCACAGGCAGGGTGTCATCTTCTAGGTGGGGCTCATTCTTCTCTTGTCCCATGGCAGCCTGGCACAGCACTGAGCCCTTGACTTCAGAAACCCAGTGGAAATCCTGTTCACACCACTTCTGTCTTGTGAAGAGTCACTGGCCCCAAATACTTATTTGGGGAGGCAACCGGGAAAAAAGCTCGCTCCATACCAGGTTTAGAAATATCTGGGAAAATACTCTGTAGTCGTGCAAACTTCTGAAAAAAGTGGAAAAAAGAGAGAGGTTGAGGTGTGAATAACTGAGTAGAGGTCATTCTACTCTCTGCAGCAGCCACCCGGTCCTGCAGAGCTCACACAGGGATGCACGTGGGCAGGCCTAGTGCATGGCTCCCTTCTCTCATTCTACAAAACACTTGTGCCATTTCTTTTGCATGCAGAGTTGCTGATTCTGGATTACAGCCATTTCAGACCCCTGCTGGAGATCTGTATGGAAAACTGGAGCCTGCAGAAGCAGGCATTTGCCAGCAAGAGGCTAATATCACTCATGTTTTAGAATCTACTGTCTGGAAAAGGGGACAGATACACCCCTTAGGTGTCTGACCTTGCTTCCTCACCCACAAGGAAGACCGGGCCTCTGTCCCAGGCTGGTGGAAGGTCTCACGTGACCTCACCGCTGTTACTACATGACCTTCTAGATTTTAGTGGGTTCTTTGGGCATCTCTCAAACTTACTTCATTGCCTTGTCAAAGAGTAGACAAAAAAACAAGCTGGAATCATTTTGGGGAGCTTCCTATCATGATCTTTCTAGTGTGGAGCCCTCAGTCCATCCAGGGATAGGAGAATCATCACTTTCCCCATTATTAAATCATTTGCACTAATACAAAGCATATTGCCATTGGCATTCCTAGGTGATCTGTTCATAGTAATAGATGCTTGCTTTAAACAGTTACTTACACAAGTGAAAATGATAAGTGTTAAGTAGAAAATGACCAGCGAGAAGAGCAGAACAATCTCAGCTCTGTATTTTCTGAATGTTGTTTCTTTAGGTTCCTTAAAGCATCCTGTAAAGAAAAGTAATATATGAAACCATTTTAATAGGATTTTTCTACCATAATACAAGGCTGCCTCCAGCTCAACCCACTGTCACCCACGCCTTCTCTCAGGTTTGGGCATCAGGCATGTTAGTCTGTCCCCAGCTGTGTACCAGGGGATATGTACACATTGTGTCCTCAATATTCAGAGCAGCTCTGAATCCCCACATTACAGGAATAGCAGCCGAGGCTCAGAGGGCAAGGACTGGTATACTTGACAGGGACAAGCGTTCATGTGGAAGTCAGGCCTGCTTGGCTTTCATCTGCACTTCAGGCGGCCCCCCATTTGTTCACCCGTCAGTTCCCTTGACTTCTGCTGTGTCTTCATCTCAGGAGGATTCATAACTACGGAATCAGGCAGGAACTGCCTTACTACTGCCAAAGAAAGTCCACCCATTTTGGAAGAACCTGAGCTTTTCCATGACCCCAGGGCACCGTGTCCCCAGGGACTCTGAGGGCTATGACTGTACCACTTGGAAGAGAGTGACCCAGGGGACACCACTGCACTACACAGCAAGTTTGGCGTGGGCTGTGGTGAGGTTGCTGAGGGAATCTGTTTATGGCCTGAGCAACAGGTGGTAGGCAGATGACCCCAGGGAAATCCTTCCTCTAGTTTCTAACCTGAAGGTGCCTCCTGGCACCTTCAGGTTAGAAATTAGACCCCAAACTACATACAATAGCCTAGGGATGGCTTCTCACTGGGGTCTGTACCTCAATTAAAAGGGACAACAGCCACTGCCACAAGGGAGCCTCGCACTGACTGAGCACCTAGGCTACCTCCCCTGCTGCCCTCTGCATGTTGATGCAACGGCTTGTTTAACCTTAGGGATAAGTTCAAGTGGTGGATATTATTGTCTCTTTTTAGAGAAGACACCACTGGGGCTTCGAGTAGCTCAGTGAGGTGCCCAGTGAGGTGCCACAGGCTGATTAGCAGCAGGGTCAGCTTGTGATCCAGAACTAAAGGATCCTAGTCTGCCTCAGAAGAGAAAAAGGGGAGACAACCTTCCATCCTGTGATCACTGCTGCCTGCTCTCCACAGGGCTTGCTGCCCTTCTCCCTGCAAGGCAGCTCTCATTTCCCTTCCAGGTGAGTGAGGTTCAGTGAGGCCCTACTATGTGCTCGGGCAAGCAGAAAACAAAACAGTTCTTCCTTTCTTGGAAGTAGACAGTAAACAAATCCGTGTATATGATGGCAGGTGTGACAGTGTCACGAGGACACACCACAAACGGGTAAAGGGCCAGGGATGGGAGGGGACAGTAAGGGTGTGTGTGTGTGTGCATGTGTGTGTGTGTGTGCGCGTGCGTGTGTGCATGTATGCATGTGTGTACACTACATGGTGACTGAGTTCTTGTGAGTTTCAGAATATTACTTTACCTCTGACTGGTCTCAGATAACTGATATCAAGAGAATGTCACTATTGTACAAAAGCAGGGGCTCTAGCACAACAAGTTTGTCATTTCCAGACTTAACCCTTAACAAGTATTGGGCAAAAGTCAATGCATAGTTTAGACCACATAAAAAAAAAAAGTTATGACATTCTTGCAATGGAATTCAGCCATTGGCACAGAGGTGACACAAAGCTGTAGTTAGGCTCCAAACGAGAAGGTGGGTCTCAGGACCTAGAGGAAGTGCCATGCATTCTGCCAAAAGCAAACAAGCACAGCAGGTCACCTTACCTATCACTTTCAGGGTCACCACACCGCTGAGGTTCCTCTGCCCTCCCAGCTCCTGCAGGGTACACCTGTACGTCCCCGAGCTGCAGCTGGTAGTGTTCTGGATCTTCAGGGAATAAGGCTTTTCTTCAGGGGCTTTGGAAGAGCCGTTTTGCCTTCTCTGATCATAGCTCTGTCCACCAAGGTGTACGTCTTCCTGGGGTGACTCCACTCTCTCCTCGCCACCCTCTGTGAGCTATGGAGGAACAATCAGTGCATCGTGTTGATACCAAGGTTTTGCATCTTGTCTTCCAAAAAAATCATCCAAAATTCATGTTTCTGAAGTAGGAGGTGTTTGGCTTTTGTTTGTATGTGTGAACTCCAAGGGAGAAAGATAGAATCTATAAACACCCTTTTAGCCTGTATTTTCTTTGGAATAAGGTCAAGACTTCATTTTATAATTCTAGCACCAGTAGCCTAACTTCCAATCTTAGAAGGGAGAGAGTGACAGGTTCTTAATTTTGGACCCCTAGCCTTTTATTTGGAAAAACTCTTAAATCTGTTAAGATAGTTCTAGACAACTCAACTGCAGAGGGGGATGCAGCTAAGCCGGGCCTGTGAACTGTCGCCTTCTTCCTCCAAGCCTGTGCACACGCATGCGCTCATGCCCCACATCGAGGGACGTGCCACATTTTTCTCTACGCTAAGGCAGGAAGAGAGGGAAGGAGTGAGCCCTGTGGCGGTGCCTCTGGTCAGATCATGACGTGGTCGTGGCCAGCAGCACATGGGAAGGCAGCCACAGGCACAGCTCAGTACCCAAGCAGACAAGCTACCTCTGGGACTCAAGTGGTGGAGCGTTTGCACCATCTCCTACTTCAAAGATGCTGCACACACCACTTCCACCATCAGTTGTGTCTATGGTAACATCCGGAAATGGCCAGTCTCCTGTCTGGGGAGCACTTTGCAGCTTTTATCTGACATTTAGGAGGCACTCAGGCTGGGGGAACAGACAACCTAGGGATGCGGGGAATACCCTCTGAAAGAAAGTGCATAATGCAGGTGCATGTGAGCCACACTCACAACACACACAAGAGTCATTTCGGCTTCACACATTTAGTCAGGGACTGTACCATAAGGTCACACAAAGCTCAAGTCCCACAGCACTCCCTGTTCTGTCAGGCTGGTAGAGTGGGCTACGGAGACACCTGCTGGCAGATGTATCACTCACTCTTCACAGCCACTGAGAGGAAAGGCTCTTCCCATGTGGAGTCTCTATACGTAAATCCCATTTCCCGGGGTTCCTGCTTGTGCTTAAAAGCTTTTGCTGAACAGTCCAGAATCTATGAGAGGAAGTCTATAAACTGGGGCCTCTGATATTCAAGAGAAAGGAGAACAGCAGAGGTAGCCAAGGAAGCTTGGAGGAAACAAAAGGTGTCCAAATGACTCCAGAACACACCGAATTTCACACAAGTTTTTTTTTTTCCTTTCCAAGCGTAAGGAAACTGCAGACTGTGGGTTCAGCTTCACAGCTCAGCTGAGGTGCTTCCTCCCAGCAGGCAGGGCTTGGGGGGGCCCGCACAGAGCACCAGCCAGCGCCAGAGCTGCTCCTGAGGGCAGCCTGAGCAGACCAAGCCACCCCAGCCTCCGCACTCCCCACACTCCTCCTTTCTAGTTTACCTCCAGACACAAATGGCTCCAACAGCCATCTGAGGCTGGTCAGCCCCTTGTTTTCTTCCAGGGAGCTGCTCCCATCCAGTGCCCTGGAAAGTCAGGATCAAAACTTCCCAAGGCCCCTGGAAGCTCCTCTTCACATAAAGATGGCCCCACTGCCCGGCTAGCTCCAGCAATGAGGTGCTGGTGATCAGAAATGGTGAGCACCAGCTTTCTCCCTGTTCTCAGGGGGGAGCGCATCTTAACAACCAGCAGCTACTTCAACACACAGACAGGCATGTTTGATGGTCAGATTGCCATTGGGGCCTCTGACAAAAATTTCAGCCTCTGGTTATTTTTAAATAGCAGCACAAAGGCAAGGTGAGGCTGTGAGGACAGGAAGAAAAACTAAAGGGAATTATAAACAAAATGCCCAAGCAAGCTCCTGCACAGCTAGGATTTGCTGAATCAGTGCAGCCATGGGTGGGACCAGGACAAAGCGACTCAGGTCTCCTATAGGCGTGTCCCGAAGACCCTCTCTCCTGAGTGCAGCGAAGAGCAGGCGAACTAGCCTGAGAACTCCAGCCACGCTAACGAACAGCACCTCTTGCCTTGTAGCTTGACCATACTAGCATTCCCTCTTATTGAAAAGGGGGCATATTCCAAGACCCCCAGAGGTACCTGAAGCCTTTGATAATACCAAGCCCTATATATAATTTTCCTGTATGTATATACAAACAGTGACTGCATGAAAATTAGTTTGTAAGGTATGATTTACAAATTAAGCCCCTATTTCCCTCATGTTTTCCTCCACAAATGTATGCCTTTTCCATCTCGTGTTGGGTATAAAGCAGAAGTCACACAAGAAGTATTTTTCTCTTTCATAATTTCAGGGATAGGAGATCAGTTATAATTATAGATTTTAGCAATTTCAGCACACTATTTTGTTTCTTTTCCTTATTAATTGGAGAACTTTCACCTTTTTACTTAAGCTTCTCTTCAGTTTATGTGAACTGCTAGCATCTCTAGTCTCACACTCTGGGGTCATTTTATGAAGTAAAATATGGGTTACTCGAACACAAGCCCTGTGATACCATAATAGTGAATCTGAATGCAAATAGTCATCAAGTGATTAACAGGTGGGTAACATATACAGTGTGGATCTGCAGCACAAAGGGCTGGCTCATGTCCAACTGGGGACAATGTGTGAGATTTCATCTCACTGTTCAGAACAGAAAGGAATTCAAAACTCATGAATTGCTTACTTATGGAATTTTTCCATTTAATATTTTCAGATCACGGTTAATCACGGGTAACTGAAGCAAAGGAGACTAAAATCACGGAGGAAATGGGACTCCTAAACAGGCAACAGCCTTCAGAGACATAGTGTGCCTAGGAATGTTTCATAGCCTTCCCTCCAGGTTCAGGTTCTAGGTATATATGCAGTGTTCATTTCCCGGTCAGCCTGGCATTTCCCATGTCACTCTACATGGGAAATATGGGGTGTGCCGATGGCTGTAAAAGTAGTGGTGGTGTCTATGTTAATGTTTTGTGCTCAAAACGGAGTCAGGGTACTAACCCAGTCAATGAACTTTTTATGCAAAAGCTCGCATCATCCTCAACACATGCACCAAGGACGCACTGTCCTGCCTCTTCAGATGAGCTAGGCATGGGAGATTTAGCACCAAGGACCAAAGGAGAAATTTCAGAGGAGGAACAGAGTGACAGCTTATGGGTCATCTTCAACTTCACTTTGTTTCCTGAGTTCTTAGAAGCATTGGAGCTGGATCAAAATCAATCACTGGCAAGAAAGGCTCTTTAAACATTCCAAATCTAAAAGGGTTTCAATGCTTCTCTGCAAAAGCATTTAGGAAATAGTAATTTATAACAAAGGCACCCTCCGAATCATTCACAGCCAAGCATAATTGAAGGAACTCTTTAATACACACTTCACAATGGTAATATTGTCGCATAGCATTTGAATGAACAACACAATTTGGGCAAATTAATTCCTCAAAACACTTATCCTGATACTGTTTTTAAAATCCACACTCTGTGCATTAACTTTCCTAAGATGACAACTTTGCTTTTGGAAGGAATTAGAACAGAGCAAAATATGAGATTATCTCATTTGCAGGAAGCCTCCAGACTTTGACTTGTGTCAAGGTCTCCAACTTAACTAAATAACTGAACTACCATGTCCTTGCTCTGAATTAGAGTTTTGACCCAAAGAAAACCACAAGCCCTAAATTAGCATAAACTGCCTTTAATTCGCTGAATTAAACACAAGGACTGTACTAATTTTAAGGGCACGTGAGTTAAGCAGATTTTGTTGTTGTCAAGAAAGAACAAATTTGAACCAGGAAATAAAATAAATAAATACAGAGAGAGAGAGAGAGAGAGAGAGAGCTGGAACTGGACCAACATTTTAATCACGAGCTCTAATGCAGCAAGTGTTTTTCAAAAGTTTACGTAATTTTATTCAACTATGTGCCCATCTCCTAATGATCATATTTAAGTATAAGAGGGCAACATTCGGAGCCAGGGAGATGGCTCAGTGGAATAAGCGCTTCCCTGGCAAGCGCAAGGGCCTGAGT
>NDGN011530700.1:5496-39864 GCA_002564285.1 Tympanoctomys barrerae
CTGGTGGGCTGAGCTGGCCACACACACACACACACACACACACACACACACACGCGCGCGCGCACGCAAATAAAAAAAATAAATAAATTTAAACTTAAAAAAAAAAGAGGCAGTGTCATTGGTGCCTGGATTAGACTTGCCAAGGTGAGACGCTGGTAGATGAACTAGCCTCTGGGAATGGCAAACTCATGTTGTCAAATGACTGTGACACCTTACCCCACATTACTGATAATGTCAAAATAAAAAGTCAAGCAGGAGAAATAGCAATAGATTTTTATGTTGCTTTCTATAGTGGAAGTTTCTAAAGATTATATTCATTGTACCATGGATTAGTTGTGTCACAATGTATTAATTCCTCATATATTTTATACTAAATCTCAGTAAACTGCTGCTATGTAAAAATGATAGAGATGATATTTTAAAGCTTTTATATCAATTCAATTTTTATTATAATAAATTAGACCTGTTGCTGGGATTCTCATGTGGAAATACTTAAGTGATCATTTGGAAGTAGGTGCATGGAATTAAGAGACAGCCATACAATCTGTATTGTCTAGAAACATCTGTCTAACAGCACCTTAAATAATTAGGCCCTTTTCCCCTCAGACAGAAGACCTTTCAGATATAGGCAGGTGCTCTTATTGGTGCAGGTGCCTAATGATATTATCAGAGGCCCAGGATTTTTCTGTTTCCACCAATTATCTGGAACTTCAGTCCACATATTTGCCTGTCAATCCACGGTTGGAAGACAAATACGACGGTGCAAAGAGGCCAAAGGAAATGAATGATGTCTCTAATTCTGTCTCTTATATTTAGCAAAGTAAAAGCACTGTAGACCTTGCCTTGAATCTCGTTGACCAGATTTAGCCATGTGTTTTCCAAAGTCTTTTAACTTTCTTTTTCTGTGACACAGGATTGAATCTAGGGCCCTTACACTGAGCGACAGCCCTAGGCATGTTTGTTTCATTTTGAGACAGGTGCTCGCTGAGTTGCTAAGATGCTCAGGTTGGATTCCAACTTGCCATCCTCCTGCCTGAGTCTCTTAGCTTTTCTACTGGGATATGTGAAAGACAATGAGGTTGAGAATTAGTTTTAGTTGAAGGAAGTAATCATAGGATTTTGAATAAAGATTTGAAAGGAAATTGTACAGAACTGCTTGTTCAAAAGGAGACATTTAAGAAAGAAAAAAAAACATAATCAGAGAAAATGATGTAAGGTAGGCTTTTGTGAAATATTGACAAAAAAAGAATGAGACATAATAGTTAGAATACAAGTGATAACAGAAAAAAAAGGAGAAAGAAAAAACTCAGAGGGAGACATAGTACATAGAAAGCCATGCAACAGGAGAATTTGGAAGAGGAAAGAAGGGCCACATGCCTACTTTTCAGGAGATGAGAAAACTAGACTGTAGTTGCACAACTTTTGCTGTGAAATCAAGATAATTAAAAAATTATGAATGAAAGTGCTAACACGAGAAATGAATTTCTGCTCAGAACAGTGGGTTCTGGTATTACAGTTAAGGTTGTGATCCAGCATTTTTATATCCCATCTCTGACCCTTTTTAATTCTATTAACATGTGCCAGCCACTTAACCTCTGGGACACAGTTACTACCAACAAAATGAAGAGGAATCAGAGCATCTATCCCATCCAGCATTTGTGAAGACAATCCTGTTCGCCGCGACAAAGCTCCTGGTAGAATGTCTGTTGGGCCATCACTTCCCAAGCCTGGCTAGTGGTGGTGCTATTTGTCTTACTGTCACGACATAATATCTACACTCCAACCTTATAATTTACTGTCTAAATATTTTGTTTATTGTCTGCTTTTACAATAACTGAGTCAGGATTCTCACCTAAGAATGTGATCAAAGCTGTATTTTTATATTCTTTTATTTTTATTATTTATTTTTTGTATTTTAGGGAAGGGTCTATAGGGTGTCCAGGGTCTCACTACTAGATCAGACTCTTAGTGATTTGCCTATTTACAGCCTCCCAAGAGCTAGGATTGTAGGCATGTGCCACCATGTCCAGTCTCAAATGCCATCTCATCATGCCCCCGGGGCAGGGTGGGCACTGCAGGACTGGGGATCAAACCCCCTGCGCCTGCTTTCAAGTGCTTTAATCCACTGAGCTATTTGGCAAGCCCTCCAAAGCTGTATTTTTAAACAACTCAGCACCTTACTTATTTATTTGAATACATAATTATCCTAATATTTGTCATCATACTAGCAAACAATAGCACTCATCAATATCACACTCTGGGAGCTTTACATATTTGCTCTTTTAATATTCATAGGACCTACAATAGCACCCGTTTTCTAGACTAAGAGCTTGAGGCACAGAATGGTCAAGTGCTTTTCCCCGAAAGCAGAAAACTCCTGAGTAATTGTCCGATTTCGGCAGGAGGATACACCTCCAGAGTCCGTGCTCTTCCTCGTGATCACAGTCTAAAGTGACCGCAAATAACGCCGCACATGATATTATTGTCCCAGTGCCTGTAGTGTTTTCCTACAGGAGTGTTTCTACTTGTGTATTTTAAGTCTCCAAGGGAGCAGTTCTAACAATTTCACTAAAACACATTTTTCTCTAAGTATTTGATATTTATTGTCTTGGGTTTTCAGAACCTTAAAAGGTCAAACGTTGTTACTCTATTCATCTTCTCAAACACTTTCTGCCTTATGAAAGGGCACCAATCTATTCGATATAGATGCAAAAATAGAATTTATGACACATACAGGACTTGGCTCTTCCATCAGGGCTCTTGCTACCGTGCTGCATCACGCAAAGCCCCGTATTTAAAATAGCGATTGGTAGAGCCTTCAGCTATTTGAGACTGATCCCTGTTCTGGGATTAAAACCTTCTGTATTTCAAGTTCAAAAGACAAGTGTGCTGCGAGCCTTCATACTTGTGTGTGTCTGTTTTATTAATTCGGTTGGTTATGCAGGGTGTCAGTCCTCAGTTCAGAGTGGAGATTGAGTCAGAAGTCTAAATAAAGGATCGTGGGAGTGCTCCTCGTGCTGACATCCAGGCAGCGGGAGCTGGAAACTCACTTGGTGTTCCCTCGCAGGACTAGAAGACCCAGCTCCATTCTTCTTCCTGGGGAGGAAATAGCTCTGTTATGACAGGGAGTGGAAAGGTTATCAGCAAACTTATCTTTTGTCCCTGAGAATGTGCCGGGTTTATTCTTTAGAGGCATGCATAATTAGCATGACTACCGGAAGTCACTTGGAAATGAAGTGAGACTCAGAAGGGAGCCCCCTCTCTTCTACTCTTTGCTGCTGCAGAACAAAATGCAAGCAATTCTTTTCTGCTTGTGATATTATTTTCTTAGTCCTTCTGTTTCCCGATGCACAGCACTCTATTACATCAGTATATGGGAAATCACTCAGTCTGAGCTACTTTTATTAAGATGATTTCTTTTAAAGGAAAACATGAAGGTGTTTAAGGAGACTAGACAACCTCCGTGGGGACTCATTGCGCAGGGGTTCCTGTGCTTCATGAATGTGGGAAGCTTTTCAGAGAAAGCTGCTGGACATTGTCCCAGGCTGGCAATTGCCTATAATGAAGGCATTTATGTATATCTGGAAGATAGACTCTGGATAGAACAGACTTGGGCCTGAGGATTTATTGGCTGGCTGTCATCTTGAGCATTTAACCTCTACCATGATTTAAGCACCTGATGCGTCTGTTACGGTTGGCATGTCACTATGTTCTGTCCTGTGTCTCCTGGGCCTGTGACCTACGCCAGGGAACTGAGGCTACTGTCTGATCTACTGAGAGTGATTTTCCTTCTTTTTCCTCCTGGAAATACCTGAGAGAGGAGCCCTTCCTAGCAAAGGGCGTGACACTCTCAAGTTAGAGTGTTGCCTCTCGGGGAGAATCTGAGAATGAAGCAATGAAGAGAAAAAGCAAAGCCCTGAGATTACACTGTTGCTCAAGCCCCTAGATGCAGAGGTGCCAAGCCAGGGTAACCCTGAGCTCCTGAGGCGAGCAGGCAAGTTCCAGGCATCCATACATTTCATACTTTATCTTCTAAGTTTTCTTTTATTATTTACTTATGGGTAATCCTCCTTTGGTGCTGTCTTCTCCTCTCTCTTTTTCTGCTTTTTAGCATCTTCTCTACATCCCATCACCTTGGAGAAATTCTCAGTTTCCTTAGCCTGCATGTGCCTCTTCCCAAAGTAGCCCAAGCTTAGTTTAGAAGGGCAAATGGCACTTAACTTTTTTTTTTTTTTTTTCCCTTGGGAGGGGGTGGATTTTGTATTTGCAAATGATGTCTGTTAGGCTTGGAGGATTTAGCTGGTTACAAAGGTAGTGTGACCTTGTAGAATCTCTTTCAGATGTGAGTCAGCAGTTAACTTTCTGTATATTTGAGTATCTTAAATATGGGATACTGATGAAAAGAAATTGGATGGTGGGCTTCTCCTTATTTGTTCACTGGAGAGGGTTGGCGTGTGATTTTTTTCCCCTCTCTACTTTCTGTTTCTATTATTTACTGTCTCTTTCTCTCTCAGTTACTCTTCTCTCATTGCTGGGACACATGCTCGGCACTCAAAATGGAGAAAGGAGAGGTTTGTTTAGTTCAGTTGCTGGAGGTTTCAGTCCATAGTCAGCTGGCTCCAAGCCAAAGCGGCGCACAGCAGAGAGCAACCTTTCGTGGTGGCAGCAAAGAGCAGAGCAAAAGGGAGGAAGAGCAGCAACAGTGGCAACAGAGAGCAAGACTGTGTCTCTTAAACTGCATTCAGGCTATTCGCCCCAGGCTGGGAGGAGTACTCACACCCCTAATCCCAACAGCACTCACACCCATAATGCCAGTGGATCATGAGTTCATCGCAAACTGTAGAACTGTGTCTCAGTGACTGTATGAGGCTTTGGGGGGATAAATGCACACAAACCATAACACTGTCCCAACCTTATGTTCATATAATTCATAAGAAAAAGTATAATCCTCTCAGATCAGAGGGCAGATAAGAATCAG
Organism: Tympanoctomys barrerae; assembly: GCA_002564285.1. Classification (NCBI taxonomy): domain Eukaryota; kingdom Metazoa; phylum Chordata; class Mammalia; order Rodentia; family Octodontidae; genus Tympanoctomys; species Tympanoctomys barrerae. Next base: position 10,475 of record NDGN011530700.1, read on the forward strand.
GGTAAGCACATCAACTATATCCAATGGCTTAGGAAGGGTCAGTCTCAAAACCTGTTCTGGTGTCAGAGCCTGAAACTGGCACACATCTTCAAACTTTAAATCTGGCAGCCCTAGCATGACTCAATACATTTGTAATCAATGTGTTAATCTGGGACAATACAGTGTAAATTAAGAATGCAGTCCCACATAATTCTAAGTGTAAGCCATGGATCTGAGTATTACTAACTCCACACCATTAGGCAAGTGCATCAGCATCACTAAAGCTGCAGGGCAGACAGGAACAGTAGCCTCCTCACCAACTGCTAGTGATAAATAGTAGTGAACAGTCAGAGGGAGTCTTTGCAGAGGTCATGACCCAAGGAAGATTCCACATATGTAATGGTTATTACTGTTGTTCAATATCTAGTAGTATCTGTTAGAAACTGCATTATATACAGCCCCTGGAGAATAAGGGAGTTCTAGGGAATTGTGTCCTAAGGAAAGTTAAACACACGCACACACACACACACACACACACGCATGGATGCATGCATGAATGCTCACAAAGACTGATGTCAAATGCTAATCAATGAAAAGTTATAGAACATTAATTCCAGAGAAGGACATTAAAAGCATTTCCCACGTTGATGATTTCACTTTGCAATGTAAAACCACAACCACATATCTACCTGTCCCCTTAGTTTCCCGTGTGAGAATAGTGTTTGCTCAAGCTTGAATCAGGAGTCTTGGCAGGTACATCATGGAAACCCAACGTCCTCACCAGGATGCAAAAGGAGAGCTTGGTTGAGGAGGGTGGTACCTGCTCCTAAGTGTTTCCCCTAAAAGAAGCCATATGAATGTGAATCTTCTTCTAATAGGTAATTGTTAGGCCTGGGAAGATGGCTCAGTAGAATAAGCACTTTCCTGGCAAGCGCAGAGTCCTGAGTTCAAGCCCCAGTACCGGAAAAAAAAAAAAAAAAGTAATTGTTGCATATTTTTTCATTATCTTAAATTCCATGTTGCCAGTTCTTTGGGCATCTACTAGGACTTGTGCATAGTGTAGCAGTGCTTTGCAGACAGCATGGTTTTGAGTGACAGCGTCCCACAGGGCGGGCGTGCTGTCAGGTTTAAAGAGTCATTCACAGGTGAAAAACCAGCAGGAAAAAGCCGCCCACCAATCTTTTGAACAATAAACAATGTTTTGTTTCTAAGTGAGCTTCCATAGTGTCTCCTTTCACTGTAAATTAATACTTCATTCATAAGATTTATGAAATCACACTGAGGTGATTATTAGGCCTTATCAATTTTGTAAATACCTTCAATACAACTGACCATTGAATATATGAATTTTGTATTTCTATGATGCCTTGTATATAGATCAAACCACCCTAATGATAAAACTTAGCTTTATTTTTATGCATTTAAAATATATTGAATTTGTAATCAGTATTTAAGCACTAAAGGGATTATTTCTCTTTGTGTCCCTATTTATATCCTTGGACAAAAACAAATGAAACCTGAGGGTCAAGGCTCAGTGTCTGGACTCACACAGTCAGCAGCCAGGGCTGGGAGGCCCGAGTGGCTCCTGGAGGCACGCTCTGTGCTTCTTGTTTCCCAAAGATGGAGACGCGACTGCTGCCGGGGAGGAAGTCCACTCATTCTTTAGATCAGTACTGAGTTATTCACCAAGAGAATCAAGGCTGCACTCCTTTCCTAAGGAAGAACGCCTGATTCTCTTTACAATTAAAATTTGTTGTGACTCTCTTGTGACAAGGAACTAATCAAGGAACCTAAGAATATCAATTCAAGCAAATTCAATGATACTCCAAATGTTACAAATTATTGAGAAGGAGATATTTATAGCCAAGTGCTTTAATAATGAAGAATAATCTCTCAGGGTTTCAGTTAGAAGCTCTGGTGTTTCACCTGCTCTACTCCATACCACGTCTTCCTTCGTAGAGCAGTGAGGAAGTAATTATTTGGTCTCCAGGCCCCATATGCCTAACTCCCAAGATCACTTTCATTTCTATAATGCAGAGCATCTCAAATCATCATTTGTCCTTAAAATAAATTTGTGTTTGCTTTCATCTGAATTGCATGTTTTTTTTTTCATCTGCGAGTTCTCTATACATACTGCTTTTGGGTTTCTGAATCTCCAGAGGTATGGAGAATTGTCCGTTAAGTGTCTCCACTGAGTATATCCTGTGTGGCCCACTCTTCCTTGAAAAATGGGGAAAGACGGGAGCATGTATTTCCACATTTCAGATGAAAACATGCTTTTCGTACCAAAGAAGTTTAGACCCATGTGTCCTGTTCCACAGATGGAGGTTTATTCCCCAGGCGTCTTACTTCTTCAACTGATGAGCAGGGATGACGTCTCCCAATACTCGAATGTCAGATGCTTTTAAGCCTATTTTAGCATATTCTTCAAAGTCGCAAGTTTTGTATTGATTTCTGTACCTTGTTTCCACATTAAAATGCAGTTTTGCAACCTCAAACTACTAAGAGAAGTCTAGTTTATTACATTCTGACTTCTACTTTCCTTGGCCGTTGTTGGCCTAGCCTGCCGCCCTTTTGCTTACCTTCTTCATGCTGCTCTGCCCTGATCTGTATCTCCCTGTCAGATCTGACTTCCTAATCTTCATCCCTTTTGGCTTCATAGTTGCTACAGCTAGTAAGAGGCCCTGCAGGAGATAAGACAGGAAAGAGAAAGTGAACTTTCTATTAGTGGCCCTACCCCTGGTGGAAGTTCTGGAATCGGTGACTTTTCTCTCCTGATGCAGCACCTGCCCGGTTCTTCAGCTGCTCCTGACTCCATCTTTTTCTGATAAGTGTTTCACTCGTCTCGCAAGTGGTGGGAAGGCAGATCTCTAGAGCTCCCTTCCTTAGTGCCTTTTGGTTCCCTTTGCCTTCCTGTCTTTATAGATAGTCCCTTCTATTGATCCTTCTCAATTAAACTAGTCAGGGAGTGCCCTCTGCTTTTCACCAGGCCCGGAACAATGCAGAAAACAGGATGTGCTTTTAGCCAGCAGATGTATTGGTTTGGTACCTACTATTTTGTTGATTGAGAAGCCTTCAGATTTCCAACTTTCCAGTGGGTCTTATTTACCTTCTCAGTTCTGAGTTTTGAGTAGTGCTCAGAACATTGAGTTTCTCTAGAAAGCTTTATGGAAATCTTTGTATAGGTGAATTGAATCAATTTTCTCTTTTTTGTTATATCAGGCAATGTGTTAAACTGCACATAGAGTGACAGTTTGTTAGCTCTCATAAACCACATAGACATCTACACAAATATATTTTCATAGTATTTCTCCTTCTTGTTTACATGATTTGCTTTAACTGACTGCATGCCTGTGCTAATGCATGAGTCTTTTAAGTAAGAATTCATTACCTCCAATAATATTTTATTAGAAATGCTTATTTTTCAACGTTTTATGCCAAATTCATGGTTGTTATTTTGGGAAAACACTTTTTGACATTATTGTCAAGTTAAGACAATCATAGGGTCAATTTATACTAGCAAGATGAAAGAAAGCCTAACTGAAGAAAAGAATTGAACCAGTGTTAAAAGAATTGAACCAGTGTTAAAAAATTTGACTGGTGTTAATAATTTGGAGAAGAAAACTATTATAAAAATTAATATTTAAAAACCCTCTCAATGTATGACCTACGGTGATGCTTTGTGGTTTTGTGCCGCCCTGAATCTTGGCTGCATCTGCAGGATGCATGCATTATAATGAGCTGCTGTGCGAAAGAACTAATGATGTGGGTACACCTCACATCCAATGGATGTGGCCACGTGCCTGAAATCCGTGGTCTTTGCAGTGCTAAGTGTAAAGCTCTACCGATTCTTCAATGTGCACTGTAGACATCTGAGCATGGAAAAAGGATTCCAAAAAATGCAGGCACTGCTGGAAGAGAGGGCTGCAAATGTTCCTTTCTTCATGCTGCCTCCATGTCATACTAATGGGTTGCTTTCATTGCAGTAAATCATTTCTGTAGCGAAACATAAATACTCTTCTTCTTTCCCTGCTGGATCTCTCCTTCCTCCTTTGCATTCTTGGTTGATTTTGCATTTCTGGGTGTCTAGTTTATGGAGATGCCTCCTCTCAGTTGGAAGCACATGAAGGGATTCAGTTTTCACCAGTCCTCGCTCTCCTGTGGTGTGGCATCCAATTCCCCTTCCTAGCTGGGGAGCAGGCCCTATAAGAACCTCCTTGGCAGATTACATAGATCTTAAGTCATTTCATTTTCCTCATATTCTGCAGTTGGAAACTTAACTTAATTGCTTTTACAAGACTCTTTTTGGAGGCTGTGGACTACCTATGAGCCTGGGGGCTGGTGGCCAGGGAGATGGCCTGTTTAACTACCCCTTCTGCTTGGTTGGCTAGCCTTGGGGCACCTCGCTTCTCCCATGCTCCTTGCTGATGAGGTGAGAAGAAAGAAAGGGGGCAGTAACCTTAGCTTCTTATATGGCGGTGCTGTGGTCACCTTTGGCGACTGCTGTTGCTTCCTGGCCCATGGCTGGCCAGCTGCATAGCTGGGCCTCTCTCATAGGACACACATTTCCTGGAGGGCTTCAGGCATTCTGTCCCATACAGCCTGCTGCGCCTGAGCCTGTAGGCATCATGCTGCATGAGGGCCCATGCTGGCCTGCAGCCAATTTCCATGGGTCCTGCTAACGTGGTTCCAGGCCAGCTCTCTTCTCTCTTCCACTTAATGTCCATTTAATTGTGGCAATCAAAGAAGGACAAGCTGAAATTAAGAGATGCTCTTCTGTCTTTTGTTGTATTTTTCACTTCTTTAGTCTATTGTTTTTGTCTTTTTCAGTTTGCTTTTCCTTGGCCAGATAAACACAAGGACAATGAGAATTACCTTGTGTACACATAAATCAATGAGATATTAAAATCTAAGTTCTCTTAGGTTCTTCTTACTTGGCATGCTGGGCAGGGCTGGGTTTTAGTTGCTATTTAAAAAGAGCTTGTGGCAATACTCTCTGTATACCTTGATGACATCTTTGCTATCTCCTTTCCTATTTGTTTATGAAAAGATACTTGAAGAAAATATAATGATGAAACTTAATTGTCAACCTGGCTAGCTTCAGAGCTGCTGAGGTTACTAAAGGACACTTCAGGGTGTGTCTTGGTGCATCACGGAGGCAAGGTCTTGGGGTCTGTGTGAGGTCCCTTGCCCATCTTTGTTGGCATTCTTCCCCTGCTTTGGTTTTCAGCCACTAGAAACCATAAGCTTTGCCATGATGTTCCTACCTTTGTAAGGAGACAATGCACCAAGCTCTCTGAAACACTGAGCCAAGGCAGTCCCTCTTGCCTCCATTTCTGCTGCCGGTCATCATGCCCCTGCTGTGGGAAGCTGGCCACTAGGGGACTAGTGGAATAGACAGCAAGTCTACTTCAGCTACCTTACAAAGCTTTGAAAAAGAATGTCCTTTCTATTTGTAGTTTATTTAAAATATGAGGTGCTCATATTCTTTTGGTTCTTAGCATTAAAAATCAATAACTAATTTGGAACAAGTGAAAATTCCCAGTTAGGATCCTGTTCCTTTTCCCTCCTATGCCTAATGGCAGAAACACCAGAGAAAGATGTTAGAAAGGATGACGGTGAAATAATACAGCTATCGCTGAATCCCCCTGTTCAGTCACCCAGTTCTGCTACTTAGATCAGCAGAAGGAGCTCAAGGATGGAAGCAGCTGTTTTAATTCTGCTTTGATCACTGCCTGGGCCCCACAGCTCGCTGCGACTTCATCTTTCCTTGCCTCAGATAATCCATCTTGAGGAACGCAGATGAACCTGCCTGCCCCTACTTATCTTTCAGAGATACTGCAAGACAAATGAGATAATACCTGAAAACCTTTGGGAAGAAATGTGATGTATAAATCTTGGGTGACATTATATATGAGACACCACCTTAATCATTGTTCCCAACTGCTCCAAGAAAAGATGTCTCTCTGCTGCTATGAAAGTAACAGAAAGATTGCTGGACTCCATGAAATCCTGATTCCACTTGGATTTGGGCACTGACTTACCTTATGTCTTTATGTCTACTTCCATACCTAAAATTATACAGCAAAATAAGGCTGTTTACTTCTTAGACACACTGGGTGGATCAAAAACACAAGGGGTAAGAGAAGTCTATGAAATATGCAGCACATATTGAAATATATCATATATATGAAAGATTCTCTGTGTGTATCTCTTATATCTCTATCTCTTTTATTGGTTTCTACAGTGAAGTGTCTGCAGGAAGTTATCTTGTGAAGGAGAAAAAGATTATTGAACTCACAGTTCTGCAGGTTCCAAATCTTGACTGGGTAGCTTCATTGTTTTGAGCCTCTAATAACAGCAGCAGAGGTCAGTGGTGGGGACAAAGTGGGAACATATATCAGAGGATATTACTCACATCTCACAATATCAGCCATGAGAGGGGGAGGGAGGGGAAAGAGAGACAGAGAGAGGCAGAGAGAGAGAGGCAGAGAGATAGAGAGAGGGAGAAGAGGTGAGACTGCAGAGGGGAGAAGAGAGAGGCTGAGAAACAAGGGACTATCTCAAGGATCTACCCCCTCAATGTACCATCACCCTGAGCTCCAAGGCTTTAGCGCACAGACCTTTGGGTGCCATTCACCATCTAAACTCTAGTGCTCACAATGACGTAGTTATATATAATGTGTCCTTATAGCTTTCTGTGTATGTACATGGAAATGCACATATGCATGCTTCTTTCACTTGCGGCACATTTGAAGGAGTAGTCTTCATGTTCCTCTAGACAGATACCTACAAATGAAATGTTCAATTCACTGCAATTTTGTAATGATTGCAACATTTCTCATCAATACATGTGTGTGTGCTCTGGACTTTCATTAGACAACTGAAATGATTCTTAGTGCCAACATTATATGGACCTTTGCTCTATGATGATTCTTTGGATACAGAGGGACTAAAAGACAGTTGAAGACTAGAAATGCACGAGAGGATCACAGGCTTTGGAGACGTACTTTACCTTTTGCACATCCTGTGAGCTGCACTTCTCTCTCATTTTAACTTTCTGTTAAATAGTTAACTATCTGTGTTCACCTTATAAGAGTTTGCTTTGCTTTCTATATTTATCAAGACTCAGTTTGGAAATACATAATTTATAATAGGGTTAACTTCTCCACCCCAAACACTTTGATAGACTTTTTGCAGAACAAGAACACCACATCCTGTTTTGCCTCTCTCTCTCTCTCTCTCTCTCTGTGTCTCTCTCTCCCCCTCTCCCTCCCTTCTTCCTTCCCTCTCTCTGCCTCTCTCTCCCCCATCTCTCTCTATCTCTGTCTGTCTCTCTCGCCCCCCATACCTCTCTCTCACTTTGCCTCTGTCTCTCCCCCCCTGCTCCCTTCCTCACCCTCTTTCCCCCCTTATGTCTGTACTTGTGTGTGTGTGTCTCCCCTTCTTCCAGGTTTGTGATGTGTGTTCACAAATCAACTCTACTACAGCATGGTTATCATTATTCCTTAATGGGTCATCCCCAGGATGCCCAAAGTAAGGAGTTAAAGGCAATGAACATATGGGCATGTGCTTGCATTTTTATTCCATTTATTTGTGTTTTTGTTGTCGTTTTTGATGAGTTTTTCCTTGTTACACACACGACACATTTTTGGAGGTGACTTTAGCTTCCTCTCTGAGCTTCAACCCCTCACATTCAGCCTCCTCTTCCACCTTTATTGAAACCATATTGAACTGCATTACCAATCTAGACAGCAATTCTTCCTTCTCTCCCCAACATTTGTCAATAAGGATTTCCTCCTCTTCTGCACTAGCATAGTGTCTGCATTGTGCTTGTGACATCTATCATCTGTTATGCTTGTTTGTGTCCACATGTTTTTGCACTAGTCTTCATCAGTCTTAGAGCCATCAGCCACGTTAGCTTTACATTGTCAAACATGAAGCCCTAAACACAATAAATATGAGAAAAAAGTGTATTGATATGATGGAACTATGTGATTCATAAGGCTTGGTAATTATAAAATTATTTAATTCTGTCTTACCCACAGATATTTATCAAATAGTACGACTGTGAGAGGCAACAGCATCCATCTATGAACAAGGCAGAGGTGGTTACTGTAAATTTATGGAGGAGAGGGAGAAATAGCAACAAGCCCTCAAACAGAGGCTGTAATTAAGAGCCATAATTAGGACAATGAAGAAACATGATTGCAAGACAGAGAGACAACATGGACTCAAATTTTGTAAAGGATGCTTAGGAAACATTTCTTTAAATGTTTATATATTCATTAAGACATCACTGGGTGTACTCTAGCAACCAACCTTAATTGTGAGGAAACTGGGAAAATTGTCCATCCGGCAAAATTTGGGTTGAGGCAGGAAGAAAAATGTGTCCAGTTGACATAAGGAAGAAGGACAAACCACAATGTCTGTCCCATTTACCCAAAGTAGACCACACAACTTCAGAGATCAGATTAGGAATGTGGGCAGGGCCAGCTCAGGCAGGGTCCTGACATATTTAAATTGCATTTTGTTTGTCTTAGGAAGGCACTGAATGGCTTTGAGTAGGAAAAAGGTGTGATTGCATTTGCTCCTGGGCCAGTGAAGCAGCAGGGGAATGCGGAGAAAGGGTTTGACTTCAGGTGTTGTAGGAAGCCAGGGACTTGGTGAATAGCAGGAAAGCAGTTGAGATAAGGAGATATCTAAGATGACACCGTGGGAGCAAAGACTGCTGCAAATGTGCATGTTCTAGGAACCTGGTTTCACTTATGTGAGAAATCCAGAATGTAAATAAAGAGCAAAACATAGAGTAGACAATAAGCAGCAGGAGCGAGGTCTTCTGCGGATGGGAAGGACACCCAGAGATGGGAGAGGCGAAGCAGATTAAGGCAGGGTTGTACTGTGTACATCAGCTCCCTGTGAGGAGCAGAACTGCTATGTCCTGCAAACATGGAGGAATAAAAGGTAAAATTGAAAAAAAAAAAAACCCTAAGAAACAAAGAGGAAAGAAACACGAATCTATGTAATGTTTATGTTTTACTGTTTTTATTCTGTTTCTTTTAAAAGCCATGTAAATATTCTATCTATCTATATCTTCTATAAGGAAGGTGCTAATGCATAATTTTAATGTTGATAGATTGTCACACTATTTTCATAACTACTGGGATATGCTTCTTCTGCCTTACATTTAAAAAAAGAGTTACTTTTTGTGAGCTGACATAGTTAAAAGACATTCCATCATTATTTTAACTATAATCACCATCTGCAACCGTAATCTAAAATTTTTCTCTCCCTTCCTACAGTGTGTAGCTCTCTGACCTGGATCCTGTGGGATTTGTGGAATTAACACAGACGTTATCCCAGCCCTGAAGTGACCTAAATTCTTGCCAGTCTAGAGAGGGATTTTAGCATTAATTATTTTCAGTATGTCCTAACTACACTTGACTTCATTTTGTGAAGTAGTCCCAGAAAATAAAAATTTCTAGAATGTGCTTTCAGGGCAGCTCTTCATGAGTTCCTCAGGTCTCAAATCTGTTTGCTTCTATGGTGTTGACTTTGAAACACCTTGACTGTGACACCTTTCTATCTAGTACAAAAGACCAGATGGCTTTCAATGACCAGCTGCTTCTCAGGGACAAGGCAAAGTATGAAAGGTTATTAAAAATCCTAAATGAGCAAGTTTCCTAAGCTGACCTTGCTTTTTTCTCTGCTACACTGGCTCCTCACTCACCGTTCTAGACAACAGGCTATCAAGTGGTCCATTGTATTTACTCGTGGAGTGTATGTTATGTTTCTATCAACAACAGTGGTCAGGATTCACATAGATGCTCTCAGCATCCTGATCTGAAGCTCTAAAATGGGGTGCACTTTATGGCCAAAATTACCTCAAATGATATTTCTTTCATTATTTCTTTAAAAGCTCCTCTTGTAAATGACATTTAATTCAAAAGGAAACACAGTGTAACATTCTAGCGTAATTGTTAATGACCTGAAGTTCTTTTCACACTCTATCATATGTAATAATAGTTGTCACTAGTCCTATTTTTAAAAAATGAGCACAAAAACTAAAGTGAGGAAAAATGGGATTAAAGTTCAGCAGGACCAAATAAACTTTGACATGAAAAAGAATTGGCTGCCTAAAGGATTATTTTAGCTCAACAAGTTATTGAAGAGTAAGTTAGGAGATCCAACAGCTAGGAATCCTTGAAACAAACAACCCAAGTAACACAAAACATTAATCTAAAGTAGCTATAGTCACTGCATATTTTTAAGGCAATATCTCCCAACATCATTTTTTGATGATGATAGCAAAATTGGAGAAACATTTAATCTATTTAAAAAAAAACAGAATTTATTATCCAATGAGAGAGTTAAAAAGTTTGATCTTTATTACCTTTCCTTTGTTTGCTACAAAGAGAATAGAAGATTAGAGATTTAAATGGATAAGGACAGGAAGAATTCTAGATATAAAAGTGAAAAAATACCTCTTGTTCAGGGAGAAATGAGAACTATTATTAGTGGTAATAATAAATTTATCCTTAGTAAGCACTTACATCCTAGGCATTTAGATTTATTGTTTTCTTTTGAATCTTCTTCATAACTCGAGGGTAGCCACTATTATTACCATGACTATTTTTACAAAAGAGGGCCTGTGGGCATGGTTAGATTCGGTGTATTGGCCCGCATAGCTAGCTGCTGGTAAAGCCAGGAATTCGCAGGTCATCTGGCCCTAGAGCCCCTTTGCCACCAGTTCTGTTTCAGGCTCTTAAAGAACTGTAAGAGAGACTTCCACTGCCAGCGTCTCCGAGGTCACTTTCAGGCACAAAGGCTAATAGTGTATGCACCTGTGGAGTGCCGCAGCAAGCCCAGTGAATAGCCATCACACAGAGCCCCTCGAAAGGTCGGGATCCTTTTCTGATGATTTCTGAACTGATCTTTTCCAATTCCAGCAACTGTGGTGGTAAGGTCAGAAGGGCCTCTTAGACACAGTTGTTCTCTGGAAAGGCGAGATTACTCGCTTGAATTGATTGTTCTAGCAAGTAAGCACTTTCAAGGGGCACTAAACCAGACCTCAGAGTGCTGTTCATCGGATACACAGCAGTTTTACTCCTATTCACCAGAGGCATTTTAAGTGGGCACTTCCCAGGGTGACTGTTAGTTTGGGGACTGAAGATATGCATTTGAAAGTAGTGCTCCAGGTGATTCTCACAGTGTGTGTGTGTGTGTGTGTGTGTGTGCATGCGCACTCACACATCTTGGACTCATGTGGAAATGTTAAGAAAACCCAGGTATTTTGATCTTTATAGCCAGGTACTGTCATCTGGCACACCCTGGGAAGCACAGAAGATTCTAGTGTACAGTTAAGTTTGCGAGTCCTTGTTCTAGAAAGAGATGCTTAGTGAGTGTTCCGAGCATGTTAATGTGCAGGGAAAGGGGAAGGGCCTGAATCCTCATAGTCGTTGAGCTAGAAAGGTGCTCTTGTGAGATGGGAGTGGCAGGTCCTCTGTAGCAATCTCTGAGTCACCTTTTCTCTACCCCAGGGCTCCCTGTAAATGTTTTCTGCTAATTCTGCCATGATGGAAAATCAATGTAGCATGTACAGCTCTTGGATAAGGAATCTAGATTTTTAACAAAACTCTCCAGATGACTGGGATGTTCAAATAGTACTGCCACCTGTCTCCTAGGATTTTTTAAAATTTTTAAATATTAGTATACATTTGTAAGAAATCCACATGCTTTAAGTTATATGGAGAAATTATCTGTTCATACCAGGAAACCAGTAAATATGAGTGAACTCTCAACATATATTATAAAAACACTACTTTTAAAATATAAGTATATGAGGATACATGCCTACTAAAAATGCAAGTGTGCATGATAGTAATAAAAGTTAAATTCAGCACATCTATTGTTTTTGAAATGAGGGAAAGATATATGATAAAAAACAGACCACAAAGTCTCCACATATTTCATTACACAGATCCTTAAAAGCACAACTTCTCCTTGTTCCAGAAGCTAACTAGGGCTCAGGCTGGCTTCCATGATGGGGGTGGAGGGTTCACTGAGGCTCCTGAAGGTGAAGGAACATCTAAGATGAGGGAAAAGTGAACAAAAAAAAAAGGAAGAGAGAAAAAATTCTATCTATCTATCTATCTATCTATCTATCTATCTATCTATCTATCTACTTATATTTATATACCCAGCATAGCTTGGATAATTGTACTGCTGATTTCTACTGGTTTACTGAAATGAACAGTTAATGCTTTCTTTTTTCCTTCTTTTTATTTATTTTTGACCAATTTTGTATGCTTATGTCTGGCAATCTGAACAGATAAATGGAAGAGGAAAATATGCAATGTTTTTCCACTGTTGAATTTCTATCATTTTGTTTAGTAAAATCTGTATCATTTCCATTTTTTGCTATTTTTATTCTCCTTAAGATATAAAAATAAAGATTTAAATTTATAAAGGAAGAAAAAAGTAGAACTGACATAAATAAAGCAAAAAGTTGTCATTACATTGATGATAAGTATTAGGCTTTTGTTATATTACATTGTATTCTTTAATAGTTTGTGTGTCTCAAATTATTTATAAATTAGTTAAGAGATCAGGGATTTATTATGGACAAAATAACTAGATTTACTAAATAACAACAACATGAAATAACTAAATAATAAGGCACAAAATTCTAAAATACTAATCCCAAAAAGGACTGCAAAGAACCATCTGGCTCAACACCCTTACTATGTTCCGGGGGGCTTCTAGAGGAAGGGGAAACTTCGGGCACTCCCTGAGGCCACATTATTGTTCAGGGTCATCTGAGGAGAAGGGGAGGCCAGAGTTGCCCCACTAGCATCGTGATGTTTTGTGGAAATACAGAGGAAAAGAGCTGTATTTTCTGTGTTCTGCATATACTCAGCACTTCTAGGATGAGATGTGTGGGTTTTCCACAAGCCATGATTCTTATACCTGGTGGACTACAGGTGCATATCCTGTGACTCATTCAAATGCAGAGTTAGCGCAGACCCTACAGGGTAGAGGCCCAGCCCCACAAGACTGTCCTGTTCTTCAGATGCCAATCATGAGGCCTCTGAGTTGGGAGTGCTCCCCATATTACCCATAATTTCAATGCTAAATGACAATACATCAGAAGTTCCCACAATTCCCTTTCTATGTCTGTAATGTGCTGGATTAAACCACATTACTTTCTATTGAAACAAGCAAAAGATACCTTATGAGATACAGATAAATAGGTGCAAAAGGAGGTAAATAGAGTAAGACATGAAAATGTCCTGAGTACAGGAGCCTGTGTCCCCATTGAAGTGAGACCCCCAACACATGGACAGGTTCATCATAAGTTCTCTGACTCCTGTAGCTCAGGTGTTTTTTTTTTTTATGAGGAAATCATCTAGCCAGTATGATCAATGCCAACCTTAATCTCTAGCCTCTCTCCACTTCCCAACGTTCTATGGGCTAAAAATTCCGCACTCCTATTGATAGCTTGTTCTTTCCAGTGACCAGTCTCATCAAGGAACCCACTGAGAGTTCCCTCATTAGATTCCAAGATACTTCTAGATCCCTAGGAACTTGTGAGCAATTAAAATCTCTGTGTCAGGAGCTCAGGTCAGTGATCAAATATCAGAAAATAAAAGAATCAGAACCTTTGTCTCTCAGAAAATTATAAGGGTTTTAGGATTCTGTTCCAGGAACTCAGGGTAGGAACCAAATATATTTTTATTATGTCATACCTAGAACTCTGCTACCTCACCAGTAGCACTTGATCTTTCCAGGACCGACTCATACCCACAAATCCTAATCTCTGCTTTCCCACTCTCCTTGTCAATCTGTCTCTCTCAATCTGGCTTCCTGTATTCAACCGGAATCATACAAGTAGTTTTCAAAACTGTCTTTAGCAGAGTCCTGGACCCTCTACTTCCTTTCTCTGATTCTTTCTGGCTCCAGGCCTGGATAATTTCCATCATCCAGTTACTGTCAGGTTCCTGTGGTACTGAGTGTGGCTAGAGATAACCGCAAAATCAGAGGGACTGGAGTCTCCTGCCAAGTGTGCATCTCACCTCAGCTGATCTCTGACCATTGTTTTATGTATTCTTTTGCACTGAGGCACCCATCATAGAGAAGACCTCAGACTCCCTGAGTGCCCCAGTAAAGTCTATCCTTGTCTTTAGGCTGGTCTGTATTGCTGAAAACATTAAGGCAGCACGTGGTTTCCCCACATGGTTTCTCCTCTATCATTTATATAAGATCTTTATGTCCTGTTTATTTGACTCTGTCTCTGAGAAGAGTAGGTTACACTGTCTCAGAAGTGTCAATGACTCCTCGTGCTCTGGGCTGTTTTCTTCTTGACTCTGGCCTCCATTATTCTCATGTAGTTACTTCAGGAGATACCCCGCCTCTCTTCCTGACTACTCATTTCCTCTGTAATCACCCAGTCATTGTGGCAAGAAGTTTCCTGAAAATACCACTGTGGTTATTTTATTTCATTGCTTGAAAACATTTAGTAGCTCCTCATTGGCTTCCAAAGCAAAATAAATTATTTTTCAGCTGACTGCAGTCTAAACTGATAATCTTATTCCTCACAAATTTGCTCTTTTTATTTTTTAGATCCTACATTTGCACACAGCAGGATCATTTTTGTTTTTCTTGTTAACTTTCGCTGCTTTCTACTTTCCCTTTGATCCTGAATGCCTTCTTCCTCTCCAACTAGCAAAAATCTCACCCCATGTTTAAAAGTATAGTGCAAATATGAAATATCACCACGTTTGTATATTTTAAAATCTGCAATGTAATTATTTTTCTCCTTTGAACTCAGTTTGTGATATTTTCATTCTTTCCAGCAGTGTCATCTGACAGTATGAAATATTCACTTTTGTCTTTCCCAACCAGAAGAGTGAAAATACATAATATTCATTTTTATAACCCTAGTAGCATCTGCCAGAGTATGTGGCACCAAAAAATAGATGCATCTTACTGAATTGAATTGTACTGTCGTCTCTTTCTCTTTTGATTAAGAGAGGACTCAGTAGTGAGAGAAGTGATCAAGGCTATACTTATGTACAAAAGGATTTCTCCCCACAAAATTAGTGGGTCTATCTGATGATCAAAGCTTTGACTTTGTTAGCCTCATGTGCAATAAGTAGAATTGCTTCATGAAGTTGGCATGATTAAACACTGACTACTTTGGATGCTTTAGCCTTGCCAGAAACCAGTAACTTTTGAGTCACCTTTGTGTTGTTATAGAAAGGTTCTCTGTAAAAGAAATTGCTTTCCTCAGCCAAGAAGGCCATGACTTTTCATAATGGATAAGATTATGTGTTTAATAAATAAATTAACCAAATATAGCTTAGTTTCTCTGAAATGTTCTCTTCCTATTTCTGTCATCACTGTGATTTCAAATTTTGAATACACTGAGTGCCAGTTATGATGTAGACCTTATATGAAATTACAGTATCGGCATAATTTTTGTTTGTTATCGTTCAAAATAATTAATTATCTAAAGCAGTGAATAAGTGGCCTCAAAAGTCAGTTCTGTCCCTTTATTCTATTAAATAAAGGAGAGGCTCAAACCCGTGTCTCAGTTAGAGTTTTTGATTTTTTTTTTTTCTTTTAAATCAGACATGCCTGGACTACTTGTAGTTCCTCCCATAAAGAGGAGGTCTCTTTGCTCACCTTTTACTTGTGGTCTATTTTATGGTCTGCTCTGACAGAGTAAGTGCAACAGCAGTGATTACTTGGCTTCTGCTCTTCTAATTTAAAATGCCTTGTAGGTCTTGCCTTTGCCCCTTTGGAGGCCTTCCAGCACCATGTAGAAAGACTGGATGAAAACTTCAGGGAGAGGGAGATCCAAGACATCACAGCTCTCGCAGCCGTCCGAGCTGGGGCCCAGGCATGTGCTTGAGGCTGTCTGAGAGCATTAATCACTACTGTAACCTTTTGCTAAGCCCTAAATGACAAAATCAGAACTCCAAGAAATCATAAGTAATCATTAGGCTGCTGAGTATCAGTGTGTATTTTATGCCAAAATAGGTAACTGATACATTAGTTACTGGTTAATTATATTTTATTTATTTACTTAATTAAAAAAAATCTTATTTATTTATTTATTTGGTACAGGGTCTCACTACGCAGCTTGGACTCATAGAGATCCTCTTGCCTCAGCCTCCCCAGCACTGGGATTATAGGTGTGCGCCTCACCCAGTTTCCAAGGCTGCCATAGCACAACCAGGGTTCCAGGGTCAGTATGGCATGTTGTACCAGGCATCTTATCCAGATCCTTGCACTTGCCAGGCAGTTGATTAGACTGCTGAGCTGTCTCTCTGGCCCTGGTTAATTGTATTTTAATTCTGTTCCCTACACCATGGAATTTTCTGAAGTGCAATTTCCTATCCACCTTTCTCCCCTATGGTAAAGCATGTAATAACATCTAAGGCAAACCTAATATGAAGATTCTTCCAGTGAAGCATCGAACCTTTCTAAATGTCTTTCCCAATTTGCCAAGTGAGGGTGCTGTATTAAATGTAATATCAGGTCTTTCTTTGCTCCATCTCCCGTCATTCCAGCTTATTTTGGTAGTTGGATTCTCTGGAGGAACTGGATCCCATGCTTGTAATTTTCCTTTGTGCCCTACCTGAACTGTTCTGGACGGTCCATCCATTGACTTCCTAAGGTGCATGGGTGATGCAAAGCAGTATAGATGAGAGCTCCAAGAACACAGAGATGGCACAGGGATCCGCACACTCTGCCTCTCCTGGGAAAGTCATGCTTCGCCTGTGGGAAGATAATGTGTGTCTTCAGTGCTACATAGTTGTGGCAAGAAATGCTGCTGGCTCCATTAGGAAGATGATTTATGCAAGGTGTCTGCGCACCTGCTGGATCTGGAGGTGTGAGAGTCAGTGTGCACATTTTTTGAGCCCATATCCCAAGGCGCAAGGAAGAGTTGTCCACATGTTATCCAATATGCTAGATTAAATGTACACAGATGTGACTTGGTTGTTGAGATTGGTTAGGTGGGTTTTGGTGGCTGTATTCCAGGTCTCTGCAGCTGTCTGATCTTAAGCCTTTGACTTGAATTTTTATATGCTTGAAGATATTTCAAGACTTGCTCTACGACCTTGAATGGACTTATGTCAATTATATCACATATTGGAGAAATAACTTAGCCTGCCAAGAGTTATTGAACAAAATTTCATTTAGCAATGGAAAGAAATTGTTGAAGATAAAATGCACAGACTCTTGGAGTCATAAGGCACATTAGAAACCATCTAGCAAGGAAAGTGGGATTCAAAGGGTAAGGGGCTATGGCTAAAGTCACAAAGCCAGCTAATGGCATTTTGTGCTATTTTAAAATAGACAATCTTTCTGCTATTCTTTTATATTATTAGAAATCAGAGAAAACTCTTGGGTGCTCCAATACTGTGGCCTTTGCTTCTCGCTTGCCAAGCGTTCCTGTGTACAGTGTTTCCCCCACAAGGACGTGGGCGCGGGAGTCTGAGCAAAGGCACAGTCACATCATTGTAGGCACAGCTGCAGTGTGAATGCGTCCATCTCTGGACGTAGGTATAGGGAGAAAGTGTACAAGGTAGCGATTCAGTTTGGTTGCTTCGTGGAAGGGATGATTGATGAGCATGAGAAATAGTTGTCGTGCTGACACCTCCCAGTCCCTGAAAGCTTCATCTCGTCTGATGTGTCAGATTATCCCCTCATACTATCACAGTGTTTACCCTGCTTTCCTGTTTTAGCCTTTAGGAAAAATAAGGGGAAAATCCTGGAGTTCCCCCTAGAGGTTAATACAAGCACTTGCAACTTTCAAAGTACACCACAAAGTCAGGATCTTGTGCTTCCAGCAGTGACAATTTTCTGATGGATGTATTTACATAGTTTCTGTTTATTACCCACATAAATTTTAACAGGATAAATGTAGAATACTCATAGAGGTACCTCATTCATGAAAAAACCTATGACAGACATTTAAAAAGAAGTATTTAGTGCCTTTTTAACTTTTAAAGTGTATTCATTGGATGTCTACAGAACAGTGTATATCATCTCCAAAGTGATATGATACAGATTTTAGTTACCAAGGTAGTGGGTTATGAGCTGAAAAATAACTTCTGTTCTCAAGTGGCTGTCCTTAATAGATCCCTCCTTGCCAGGTACAATTGCCATGAAGAACGTGGCGTATGACTGTCAAAGATGCCATCTCCCCAGCGGGAGATTGTACTCCCCACCAGGCAGGGGCAACATGGAGGCTGTCGTTTAGTATTAGTTTCTCAGTGACAAATCCTGATACTATTGGAATTATAAAGGTAGTACTCTCATAGGTGTTAAACAAATAAGCAATTAGAGAGGTGGAAATGCTTCTTTCATTTATTTTTCATTTCTTTATTAGTTCTCTGTTCATGGTGTCACCAGCCACAGAGAAGGAGTCCAAATCTGGTTCTAATGTAGAAGGTGGGTTTACTCAGTTCTTGGAGAGATACAAAGCTACATGGTTGGGAACACATGAAACTATAGATGGTTATTTTATGTCATACAGAACATGTATGCTAATGTATTTCTATAACATAAGTGTTCATGTTTATAAGTTTAACATGTATTTTCTTATCAGTCAGTTCTGAGTGTCTAAAAAAATGAGGAAAGAAGAAAAGAAAATGTATGTATTGTTTTATAGCTTCTGTTTCACTTTCTTTTGGTGTCTTCAGGCTGCCAATAGTGGAAGGAGGCCATTTGGGAAGTATTTATGGTGCTTTCCTCAAGTTGATTAGGCTGTGCCAGGGCTCCAGCTGCACCCTAAAGGAATTCCTATAATTTACAGGAACACAAAGTAGTCTTTGGAACGACATCCATGGGGCAGACAAGGAAAAAAAAACACTGTTTGTTTAACTACAGTAAGGAATCCCATGTCCAGAATATTTTACTGAATGTACCAGGAAAAGTCATCACTTCTAGCTTAAACATCAGCCTTCACTATCAGTGTTCATGTTTATAGACGATCTCACAGTAAGAAAATGTAAATGAGAGCTGCATTTTACTTAGAAATTTGCTTTTCCATTTTTAAAACTGCATAAGAAATAATGAGCTTGACACTGGGCATTGTGGCACATGCCTGTAATCCCAGGGAGGTTGAGACAGGAGGCTCACTATGAGTCTGAGCTGTGTAGCAAGACTATGTACCAGATAAATAAATAGTAAGTAATTGGTGACGGGGCTAACATTCTTGTTACTGAAAGAAACAGAAGAGAATTATGAATACTAACAAAAGTGGTAACTGTGGCAGGCAGCCATCACCTCAAAGAGGGAGAGACAATGGGAAGATTGGAAATTACTCAAGACTAGAATTGTGCAGGAAGTGCCAGTGGGACGGAAGCTTACTCACTGCTGATGACTCTGGACAGACCCTGCTGTCCCAGGACCTGATATCCACCCATAAGCAGCACACAAGGGGCTCACCCAAGTAGCTCCAAGAGGATCCCTGCAGTCTCCAGTGCTGGGAATGGTGTAAAGAAGTCCCAGCTATGTTGCAGGGCCACAGAAAGTGGCTATAGCGAGGGTCTTAGCATACAGAGATGATGTCCACCATAACAAGAATTGTCCCTTCCTCATCTCCTACTCTTCCTTTCCTCTATCTAGTCTAATGGTTGGAAAAACCTTCAAGAGATCCAGCTGGGGCAATGTGCTTTTGATAGTCTCAGGGCCAGCAGACCCAAGACACCTGGGTGTAAAGTTGAGAGGTAGTCATCAACACAGTTGTATATAAAGGGCTTAGCAGCATGAAATGCACATAAAGCATAATTTCACCATATAAAAACAGAATTCTATAATCAATAACATTTTTATTCTTTTAAATATGGAAAAATAGTGATGGCTCAGGTACTCTTAAATGATCCCCATGTTGTCAACTACCTGCCCACTGCCAGAGTACTTAGTATTTATACCATAACAGCTGTCTCCTGTTTGATGCTCAGTGGCTTATGTACAATATGATTATTATGCAAAGACATGAATATTCCAGAAGAATGACATAAGCCTTAGATAAGAGGAAGTGTGCTGAGAATTTGAATGATGCTGGTATTGGTAATGTGTAAGAGAAACTGATTTAGGTTTGAGTTTCCTACTCATTGTGCCTAAGAAAATTGTTGGAGGGGAAGTCACTGAGAAGAGAGATATCAAGTGTTATTCATTATGTGCTGTGATGTGTCTTTCTGAAATTCTTTAGAAAAGGTAGATGAACTATGGACAGCAATTATTGAACAAGGAATATGGGAATAATTGTGCTTTTATGATTTTGCCTGTGTGAAGCCAGAGCATACCTCAAGTTCTGGAAGTAGCATGACTGAGTGCTTCCCTGATACCTCAGAAAGGTTCCTGGAAGGCTGTGTGCTTGGAACAAAGAACAACACTCAAGCCCAGGTCTTTGGCTCCTGGCTCATGTTGAGTTTCATTTGATGATTTTTTTTGTATCTCACAGCACAGAGGTAGTTTTCAATATGATCATAACAACTAGTATCCTACAATACAGTTATTGTTACAGCAAACTGTGTTTGATTTTGAAAGACTCTTTACCTCTGATACACTGTAAAGGGACCAAAGAGATACCTACAGGCCAGACAGTGCTGATGCTGATGGTGATTTTTAAAAAATAACTTACTTGACTGCCTACTGATACCAGGATACATGAAATTATTTGACATAAAATGCTTATTTTATTTTTATACAGTAGGTAAAAGGATAAAATAGGAATAGGTTAGAGCTCAGTTGCAGAGCACTCATCTAGTACGTATAAAACCCTGGGTTTAACCCCAGCATTACACAGAAGAAGAGAGAGGAATAGAGAAGAGGGAAATGTTGATGTTGATTTTTATGGAGAATTATTCTTTATATACAGTTGACACAGTGCTCAATACATTCTTTAAATTTTTTCTTCAAAGGTATTTTATAAGATGGTTTATTTCCACAAAATTTTGATGGTTGAATAAAGTTTGGGTTCATAGTTTTAGAGGAACAATCTTACAGCACTGCAAGAAAATAGGAAAAAAAATCCCTGGGACTGTTCTTGGGCTCTGGTCATTCTCCAGTTTTCAGTTATTTGCTAAGAGTAGTTTGACTTTCTTAGAGAACCACTCAGTGCCCAGTTACTGTGAGAAAGTCGATTTTGCTTCCTAAGAATAACCTGCAGAGGGAAAGGGTCAAAGGGGATGCAAAAATGAGCATTTTATTCACTCTGTCCCCCTCGCGGTTTGGAAAGTGACCCACAGACCTTCTGTCTCTGTCATCAGTTCTTATTCTCTGGAAAGAAAGGAAAGGGGCTTAGCTGGCAATGGTCTGTGTTCTGATATCCCAGTTTGTCTAAATTAAGATGTACTGCTGGTAATGGATTCAAGTTAATTTGTTTAAACTAGATTGTAAATAAATGGCTATTGCCATGGAGATCTTGGCTACTAGACAGAGTATGTAGCAATAGCTAATAAACAGCCAAATGTGGTAGAAATTTGGAAGTGTAACAAGAAATCTTCCTTTCCAAAGCAGTGTGAAAACCTAGAAAACTCACATCTGCGCTGCGCTCCTCCGAGCTGGCAAGGCTGAGCTGTAAACACCAGCTTGCCTCTAGCAGCCTCCGGCTCCTGGCGTCGAGCTGGCGCCCACGTGCTGGGAGACTGCTCTTCCCTCTAGTGAAGGGCCCTCAGGCGGAGGTGCAGTGCAGGTGGCATCAGGGAGCCTCATGTGGGTGAGCCTCAACTCTGGAAACCTTCGCGGAGGCCGAAGGAAGAGCCCACCTTCGAAACCATTTTTGAGGGCCACGTCAGACAATTGCTGCCCTAAATTGAGTGTTTTGTAGTCAGCGGCCCAGAAGCAATGCTACTTTAGATTAGTGGATCTTCAAGCTCATGTAGAGAAGGTTTTTATTTTGGTGTTATTTTATGCCAGGTCTACATTTGTAAATTATGAAGTTGCAGAAAGCAGTACAAAGCGTGTTCTGCATCACAATTTCGGCCTCTCCTTCCTCTTTCTTCCCTCATGCTTCCTGTGGCCTAAAATTTTGAGGAAAATCATTGGTATTGAGACTCAGGCATTATCCTGGTTTGAGTTCCCAATGGACTGAGTAACCGTTCTTTCTCTAAGGTAAAATATTGCAGATATAAAACACTTTTCCTAAAAAAAGCAATGAACATTAAAGAGTCTAAAATGTGAATCCTTTAAGCTTACTGAAGTGGGAAGTGTCCCATTTCTTGGGCCAAGATAATTGTGAAACAGTGAATCTAGAGCTTATAGAAATACTTGTGGGCAGCAGCAGAGTGGGGTAGGGATCTGCAGTCTCCCTTCCTCTGATCAGAGTCCTTGTCCCACCTTCTCTACTTCATGAACAAAGGTGTCAAGAAAGAAGGCTATCACTTCCAGGATGGAGCTAAGAGTTTATCTTTGGTGTTGATCTTCACTTTGTCAAATTGTGCACGTGTTTAGGCAGTCATAAAATAGATCTATGATTTATAATGACCTTGCAAAGTTTAAGGACTATCATGTTTCATACTGTCTTATGTTTCAAATACTTACAGTACACTGACCCCTTATCTCTGTCTTCATGATATCACGTTATTATTTTGACCTCACATGAAAATATTTAACCTGGAAGTTGATGCATGTGGTCCCTATTTCTCCTACTCCTTTATTGTTTATTTTGCTTTGCTGCAGTACTGGGGATCAAACCCAGGGCTTCCTGGATGCTAAGGCAGCATTCTGCTAATGAGCTAAATCCCTAATAATTTTCACTTTTTGTTTTGAAATTGAGCCTCTAAGTTCTCTGGACTGGTCTCAAACTCTTGATCTTCCTCCCTTAGTCTCCCAGGAACCAGGATTAGAGGCAGGAACCACTATTCCCAGGTTCCCAGGGGGATAATGTTAAGGACGTTATCCCCTTTATGCAACAGCTCAACTACTGCAGGTTCGCTTAATCCTTGAAAAAAGTACTCATCTGGTTCAGGCCCCTCATCTTATAAATGCTTTCCTATTTTATTTTGTCTTCTATGTTATGATGTCAGATGTCAGGAGAGGAGGCCACACAGAAATTATTTGCTCAGATATTTTAATTAAAGGATTAATTTTAAGAACATTTTTATTGAAATTTAATATTTCTCCTTTTGTTTTTCCCAAGTTGGAAATTAAATGAAATCAGTAACATCTTGGTTCATTTGACTAAGGGTAAAGAGATTAATTGTATTTGATTTTTGTTTTTGATTGATAAGGTGGAAGCTCAAACAAATATTTACCTGACATCCTGCAGCCTTCATTAAATGTGTCAGCTATTGTCTTAGACAACTTTGGGCAACTGTGACAAAATTTCTGAGCTAATCAGATTACACAGAGAAGGGTTTATTTAGCTTGTGGGTTCAAATTCTGAGTCCATGATAGAATGGCTGATTGCCTTGGGGCCTGTGGACAGGAGGCTGCCTGTCATGCTAGGAAGTGGTGACAAAGTAAAACCTGTTCACCTCACAGTTCCTGAGAGGCAAAAAGAGAGAAAGAGACTGGTGCGTGATGACTCCCTGTACAGGGACATCTCCAGCCATCCAAAACCTCCTTTCTACCATCATGAAACTAAGAATCAAGCCTTCCACTATCACAGCCGGGATGTAATACTTAGAGTACTTCCTAATGATAATGGTTCTGCTTATACTCCAGAGCACCAGCCAAATGATGATCAGGTATTTGGAATGTATGCAGAGATAATGTCAGAGAAATGAATTCATACTAGGCCTGATTCTTTAAAACTTCCCTTATGTTACCCTTAATTTAGCAAATAGCTGAATTTTGGTCCGTGAGGCTAGAACATGGTAAATATGCAGTAGGTATTTGTTGAACAGCAATTAAAGTTGAAATTGAGGTGGCATCAATGATATTTTATTTAATCCTAACTGGGTCAATTTGAAAAAGAAAACATTATACACTGTATGAATGTGCAATGGAATGAGATTAAGGGAAATGATATTACATAAAATGCAACATCATAATTCCATCTATTCCTTCCTATGTTAAAGATGTGGCTGGTTGTCTAGACATTCCAGTACTACTATTTGTTAGCAAGAGGCAGTTTCAATGTTCTTTATTTAATGTTCTGTTTTTATAGTGCTAGGTATTGAGCCCAGGACCTTACACAGGCCATGCAAGTTTGCACTACTGCACTACAGTCCCCTTTCCTTCATTGTCATCACAAGGGAAGACAAGGCTGTAGGTGAAATGGAAGATTATACCAGGCATAGGCATTTGATTAAAGCTACCAGAGTCGTAACATTGAGACTGGTCACTGAAAATTTGACTGGCCTCACTCACAAATCTCCTATCATGGCTCATTTGAAATGAGAAAATTCCATTTCTGAAACTCACTCTCCCTCTTAGAATGTCACAGTTCAACACTTTCAAGTTGCTCAACTTGGCATCTTTATGACTTAAAACATTGAAAGTTCTAATTTAAACCAAACCTTTTGACTATCTACTCCAGCAATGGCAAACCTTTCAGAGCTTTCAGTGACCCACACAGCCCAAGCTGTGGTCCTACAACTGGTGTATGTAGTCCACGGATTACTTGACATTTGTCTACTTCGGTCTGTTTTGCTAAGTTACTAGAACTATAATGACATTTTAGGAAAACTGATTTTGTTTAATCAGCTCAGAGGCCTTCTTTTTTAATTTTTAAAATAACTTCTCCTACTCTTTTCTATATTCTTGGCTTCAGTTTACACTTGTTGATTATCACTGATCTTCCAGATAATTCCTCTTGCGTGTGGTTGATTTGGGTGCTACTTTGGTGTATGAAAGAATATTACCTTTTCCCACATTATTCATGTATCACCTTTTTCTCTTCTCATTTCAGCTTCTATAATGTATAATTTTTACAGAGATATCTCAGTTCACAAAAATTTTGTTCACAAGCAAGTCGCTCTTAGGCAAAGGTTCCTTCCTTTTGCAAATTCTGCATCCAGTACTGCACAGGACCTTGGCCATCTTCTCCAGAATCGAGGAATGAATTGTGTTCATCAATTCATATTTCATGTTTTGGATTATTTTACCTTTTGAATCACTCCCTGTGCTTTATTGCTCATCAAAAGCCTTTTACTAGGGAGTGATAGAGGGCAAGATTCAGAACAACAAAGGGGAATAGAGCTAATGATCAGTTTATCTTATTTTTATTTCGATCAGTTTATCTTAAAGTCTTACTGCTTTGAATTAATTAGAAAAACCACAAAGCAGATCCTCTGTAGAACAAGAATGTGTTGATGATGTTTTAGTTCATAAATTCATAGGCTGCAGAGACCATGTCTATTTAAATTAAGTGCCCAGCTCAGCACCACATAAGATGACAATAATGATCTGCAATAAATTAGAGCCACTTCTGCTGCTGTGTTCCTTGTCCAGTGCCATTTCCTTGTTGTGGTGACTGCATATGCATGACTTAATGAGAAGAATGTGCAAGCACATGTTTATATCAGCAAACTGAGAAGAGTAGCTGAGAAGAAAAGGTTGGCCCAAATGGCCAAAATCATTTAATAGAAAAAGAAACACCTAGAAGCTATTTTCCCAAAGATTTTCTTATTATTTTCAGTATTCCAGAAAGGTAAAGTATTAGTAATTTTAGGAAAAGTGAATAATTATTGTCCCTAAATCCATGTGCACATGCACACCAAAATATATACCATGGATACATTAATTAGAAAATGTAGAATCTGAGAAGAGATGATCGTCTAATTTAATTCCTGTCAAACTTAAATGGTTACATTCCAAAGGCCAGAATAGTAAGAAGACAGAACAAAAGTAATTTTCATTTCATTTGTTTTAACATCCATCAAAACAACTGGGACAATCAAAGAAAATAGTAAGTTGTGCACTGCTATAAATACCAAAGGTGGGGCACATTTTTATGGAAAGTGGCTTATTCAGATAACATGTAGAGGCCCAGGATCGTATTCTTTGGAGATGCTTTCTACTTATCAACTCATAGCACAAAAGTAGAAAGGAGAAGTCGATGTGTGCAAAAAAGCATGTGTACAAGAGACCTAGGGTTGGTGACAGGCTAATTTGTAATAGTCCATTCCCACATGGTCAGTCCAGTCACGTTAGATCAAGAGCTCACGCCCACAAGAGAAGCATAAAGGTGCTTCTGTTACATTGAGGGCCGAGGCTCAGTAGGAGCTTTGCTGGGAAAAACCAAACTGGTGTCAGAGCTGTGTCCCAACAAGTGTGTGCGATTTGCATGTGTACTATTTCCACTCCAGAAGGTACACATTTACTGATGTAACTACATTCCTCCACACATGCTTGCAATTAGAAAGCAACCCATGCTATCTTTCTGGATGTATCATTATTTTTCTCAGAGTGCATTTCCTTTTTGACCAATATCTTTCCCATGCTTTAGTTTTCAACAATAATTAACAATTAACATTCTCTTGAATTTTTTAAAATCAGAAAATGATGATGTGACTGAATATAGATCCAGTACATTAAGAAATACCTCTTTTCTAGATGTCTTTCACCTTCTGTGTGCCTTATAATAGAATTTAATTAGTTCTAAATATCCATGCTACCACAGAATGTGTATTCTCCACTACAGAATGTTATTATTTCTTGGTAATGCATAAGTATTTTTATGAATATCTTCTCATTGTATATGTTTCCCCAAATGTAAAGGAGTTAGGTACACATCAGTGTTATCAATTATGAATCCTGAAATTTCTGAAAATAAGCAGAAACAAGGAATGTTATCTTAGAATAATTTGAGGAGAGTTTATGAAGAAACGCTTCTATCCAAAAGCTGATGATCTGGCTAGACAAAGAAGGAAATGATGTGTTATTTTAAGAGAGTCACCCAGAGAACAATATTGTTGCTCTTCTACTGAATGGCAACATGGCAAAAGAAAGTAGAACTGGGGACTATTTTGCATGTTACTATTTTAAGAATGAACTCTCAGCAGTTTAAGTGGTGAGCCTCTATCTATTGTCAGTGTCCTTGTTCTTGGATGACTAATGAGTGTGCAGCTGGAAACAGAGCTGATTTTCTTGCTTGATGTATCTGAGATCTTTTTGTATTCATCTAATTCTGAAGCTTATAAGAGCCATATGATTGTAAACTCTGTGATTGTGCTTAGCTACTTTTGATTAGGCATGTTGGAAATATGACAACTCATCAACTAAGCATTCCCCATTATGCACTCCTCTGAGTTGTTAACTCTTGTATTTTGCTTAATGTGCTTTGAAAATATTTTATGTAAAAATTAAGTAATGAGAATTTTTATATCAAGAAATATATACTTCCTTTGTCGCATGCTTGGATCTGGATCTCTACGAAGTCTGATGCCCTCTTCCTTCTGCAAAGATTTCTTTCCTGTCTGTAGTTTCATGCTGTTCTTCACAAGAGTGTGAAACTATTTTAGAGAATATGAGTGGTATAAAATTAATTCAAAGCCACGGTTAGAAAAATAACCAAAGTACACTCATTACTGAAAGCACCTAAATGGTGACACCTTGAATGAACAGAAAATCTCATTGTTAATAAATGTTATTAAATTTAATTTTGTTACTTAGAAAAAGTGATACTAGATGAGCTATCTAGGAGCTAGAAATTGTAATATTAATATTTATAGTAATTTTATGGTGAATTTATGTAGTGATTTACTGAATTTAATGTGCTTTCATGTAGTGCTGCTTTTGAGTTGCTCAACAAAACCTAAAGAAAATGACTTTATTATTATTAAAGACAAAGGATCCAAAAGATGAAATAGTAGACTAAAGTTACAATTAATAGCTTAGCTCCCTCTAATAATTAATGATTAAATTTTATTAGCATTCCATTTGATGAGGAAGCAAATAAATTACAATGTAGAGCAAATGAAGGTAGACATAGGACATTTGAAGGGTTGGGAATGCTTGATCATTATTCTGTCAGATCAACTAGCAATTCTGAGCATAGAATTCATATTTTATGAAACAGGCAAAACTCCAGTCCCCCCAGCTTAGGCAAAGACTAATTTATATTAGTTTGATTTATTATAAACTTTTAAATATTTTAAGCCCTCACAGGTATAAAGATTTATGTGTACTCAGATGCAATGTGTATTCTTATAGTCTGTAAGATAAATGTTCTATACTACCTATTCCTTCATCTCTAAAGCATCGATATCTTTGCTATCATAAAATATGAAATCCATTGCCTACAATGAACTGCAAGTGCGCTCATTTCTTAAGGTTCTAGTTAATTTATCAGGCACAATATCAATTCCAATGGTTTCTGTTTGGTGGCTTATTGGATAACATTCCTTGGCCTCAGAAGAATAAACTAAGGCTAGAAAGTCATTTGGTATCAATGCTTAGCTAGTAATATTCATATTTCTTCTTGTTGATGTGCTCGACATGACGTGCTGTAGGTGAAATCCTTCATCTTTACACTGATGATTCTTCTAATGAAATTGAGAAATGGGTGAAATTTTATGCTTTTAAGCTAATGATGTTGATTTGTACTTCACATACTTAAAGCACTAGACATTCTATGCTTTGCATTCGCAAACTCTAACGTAGAGTTTCTATCCAGTGTTTTTATATCATTCACTTATAAAAATGGTTTATAGAACCTTTGGAATCAGGCCACTAACTATCCTAGTTTTAAAAGCATCCATGTAAGTAATAATCTATTCACCACTGCTACTAGCTTTTTATTGGTAATTAAAATTATCTGAAATAAAAATGAGAGTAATAAATAAAGCTTACTTTCAGAGAGTAAGGCAGTAAGCAAAAGAGTTCAGACTGCTATTAAAGAATGTGAATGCTTTCCTGGCAAAATTTTTCTATACAAAAAATATGAAGTCTATTTTGAAATGGCCATGTATTATGAAAATGTTTTTTTATATTCTTATAAGCATTTACCAATAATTTTAATTTAACTTCTTGTATAAATATGGAGCCATTCTTATATTCTGACAAAAGAAGCAATTATGACTCTTCCTTTTACTTTTTTGTCCTGGGAATTGAACTCAGGACCTTGCATTTGCCAAGCAGGATCTGTGCCACTGAGCTATATCCCTGGACCAGGCAATTGTGTTTCTGGTATGGCTCAAGCTACATAAGATTCTCTCATCTCCCACATACACAAACACTAAAAGAAGCTGAGTCCTGTGAGTTGGAGATTCTTGGAAGAATGTTTGCAGGGCTTGGAAGGACAACAGAAGAATGCCCACCATCATTTTGTTCTCTCTCAGTTTTCTTTGGGACTTTTCCCTAAATTAGATGTTATAAAATATGTATATTATGTTCTTCATGAATTGGTATTTTACTCCATTGCATCTTCACTATTATTATTTTTTTCTTTTTTGTATTTTAGGGAAGGGTCTACAGGATGTTCAGGGTCTCACTACTAGATC
>NDGN011530759.1:0-27090 GCA_002564285.1 Tympanoctomys barrerae
GTTTATTTTTTTTTTTTTGCGGAACTGGGCATTGAACTCAGGCCCTTGCTTTTGCTCCACTGAGCCATCTCCCCAGCCCCCAAGCAGGTGCTTTACACTGCTGAGCTGTTTCGCCAGACTCATTCTTGATTAACCCTGGATTATTTAGGAAATGCCGTTTGTTTTGTTAGGAAAGAGAGTGAAAGGAATTTGATAGATTTGGGTTTTTCTACCCACACAATATACTTAGCTCCTTCCTGCAATGTGGTGTTTCAATGATGAAGACCAACAATTCTTTGGTTTTTCAGCTTTTTTCTTTTTTTTTTTTTTTCCATCTTTTCACTGAATGTCATTTGTGATGTAAACATAAACCAAACCCTCCCTGAATGTTAGAGTATTACTTTCTCTCTAATACAGTTATGAGCTAAGGATGTCCCCCTCTCAGATAAGTTCTAATAATTCTCGCACTGTAGGTGCAAGTTCTCTCCTTTGATGTACTGTATTTTTTTTTTTAGCTCATTTTTGTAACTACCTTTCATACACAAAGTAGGCATTGCTTTATTATCTTTATACTTTCCCAGATTCACAAAGGTATCTTTTAAGTTGGAGCCTGAGTTAAAAAGGTGCCTCTAGTAGGATTTGAGGCCTGGAACAAGAAGGTAATTGCAGCAATTGGAATTGAGAACGTAATATAACCTAGGAATCATAGTCTACTTGAGTGGGTTGCTGTTTCAAGGGACTTGTTAAACTCCTAAAGCTCTGAGGGACTTAAAGCATGTAGAGGGCTGGGGATTCAGCTTAGTGTTAGAGCTTTTACCTACAGAGGCACTGGGTTCAGTCCTCAGTATTTAAGAAAAATAAAAGCTCCAAAGAGCCTTAAGGGGACAGCTAAAACCTCAAAAAGCAGTTCCGCTTTTATACAATTACCCATGTTTGTAGCTTAAGTTCTACTTTAATGTATTGGCTTGACAAATGTAGGCATTTGTTGTGCCCTACTTACCTTGTCCCTTCTCTTCTGTTTTCCTACAAGTGGATGCAGGAACTTGATGCCTTTTCTTCCTCTGGAATAGGATGTAGAGAACCACTCTGCCTCCCTCTACTTGGGACCTTTGTAGCCAGGCTTGTCGTGCACTGAATGGAGAGCTAGGTGGAATGTGAGGTGGTGGAGCATTCAAGAGAGCTCTAGCTCTGAAGAGTTTCGCCCTGGGGTCTTAGGAAAAGGGGGGGGGTGCATCTTCAAATTGGAGACAGGCCCTCCATATCTGCTAGTTCCTGGTTTAAGAGCATCTGCAGTAGAGGGGAGTCGTCAGGATTTAGGTAGTGGTGCCTCAGTTTACAAACTTAATTCATTCCATGATTCTGGGGAGAAAGGTTGCAGTTGTGTTTGTCATGTAATGCAGAGCTTGTGAGCAGAAGCAAAATTTTGCCAGATGCTTCTGTTCGGGAACCAAATTATTTGCAAGTAGAAGCATTGATGAACCAAAGTATTACTGTATTACACAGTCTTACATATGCCAGTTGGCTGGAAAGGGATATGAGAAGGTAGAATAATATCCTGTCCTGTGGTGTGTCAGCAGATGGAGTTGGTGCTTTGCTGTGTGGAGGGACTTGGTATATTTGAAATTGAATTTGGGTTGGCAATTTCAAGTCACCCTCTGTCCTCATAGGAATGTGGTGGTGTGATTTGGAGGGATTTAAGTTTCCCTGTCTGAAGTCAGGTTTTTTCTCAAAGCCTGGCCTGATGTTAACAAAATTGCCAAGGACCTGAGCCCCTCCCACACACAAAGGGGCCATTGTTTATGGATCTGGTGTAGTCCAAATGAGACACCAAATCAGATGCAAGCACCAAGCCTTGCATAAGCCCTGATTAAAATGTAGTTTTTTGAAACAACTAGGCCAGTAGTCAGAGTGGAATTCTTCAAAATGGGACAGATGTCCAGAGTGGACCAGCACCCTCCCAGCAAGCCTGTCTTTGATTATAGCCCCCAGTGGCCTTCTTTAGACACTACTCGAAGATGACTTTTTTTTGTAAACATCAAATCCAAAATCTTTGTGTACTGCCCGGTGGATGCTGCCAACAGATGTCTCTTACGAAACAATTCTAGCCCACCATTTGTTACCTAATGGTGGTTTGGCCGAGGTGGCTATCTTTTATGAAGGTCTCAGGAAGTTCTAAGACCCGTGGTTGAAATTGCCATGTAAAAAGTTGTGGATTATCACACTTCACAGGTCTCATACGAGTAACAAAATTAGCCAAAAGTTCCTTAACAGAGAATGCTTACTGAAATATCTTAAAATTTTGTGCTTGTAGGTTACAAAAGGTTCAAAACCTTTTTTCCTTCAAAGAGAATATGTACTTGAAGTGTTTGCTGTTTTTTCTGTATGCTATCAGGGGGAGGCAGAACCTAGTGGTCACATGCACCCGTTTCAGGTTGGATTTATCTTTTCAGGGTTCATGGGATTGCTGGGGAACAGTCTGGCCCACATCTGTTGTGGAGTCCAAAGATTAAGAGCAAGGTCTGAAATGGGAGCTCATACCTAGCAGAGCCCAGCTTGCAGCAGGGGAGCAGGGCCCAGGCCCTCGGAGGGATGAGGAAGGTGTGGATCATAGTAGAGAACAGACTTGGTCTTGAAAGGTGGAGTGCCATATTGTTACTAAAAGTTTGTTCAAGTTCAGGCTTTGAAACAAACTCAATAAAAAGTATCTTTATTCTCATGTTAAAAAACTGATTTATTAACAGTATAAAAATACTTTGCTACATCAATCCATTTTCTAAGATTTGTTGTAACACTACACTAAAATATGTGAACTTTGGATTCTGAGTAGGGATTTTATTGAGGGAAGTGTGAATACAGGAACAGCCCTTTTTCTTTGGCTTTAGGTTATGTACAGTGAGGAAGAGGCTTAAGATTTGTTTTTCAAGGCTCAGGGTTAAAGCTTGGCTCAAAAATGGGTTAAAATAGATTGGTAAAAACCTGCCCACCACTAGAAGTTGCTGGACTCCTTCCCTTAGTTGTAATGGCCCTCCTTCCTACAGCCCTGTGGGAAGACAAGCTGACCTCGTCTGGATGCTAGAAGGTTGAGATTTGCTCTTTAGCTGCCCAGGAGCTGGCTCTGCCCACACAGGTACGCTGGAAATGGTGTGAAATGTACTCTGAAAGGGACGCACACTGGAGTTGGACCATGACTTTTCTGTTGAAACTAGGTTACCGGTCTTAGTGCCTGCAGCCTTGGTATCAGAGCTGCTGGGGCTGAGGAGTTTCAGGAACATCTCCAAGTAATCTGACCTACAGCTATTGTTCACACTTGCCTGATTGGGTAGTATCAGGCTGTTCTTGTTGCCTTGCTGATGGACTGAAACTCCTTTCTCTTGCAAACTCTTTAGAACATGCTCTAAGGAGGCTTCCTCTCCTCCAGCTTATGGGCAGCAGCTGGTTTTCTGTAACTAGAACTTGAGTCCCTGAAGAACCGTTGTCATTTTGAGCTATGGTTGTTGCCATGCCCAGAAGTTGTTTGATAAACCATGGGGGGCGGGGGAGGGGGGAACAGGCGGGAAACAGGACCTCCTGCTTGTCACGCAGGTGTTTGCTGCTGAGCTAAATCCCTAGCCCTACACCAGGTCATTTCTTGGTCCAGGAAGTGTCTGTTGTGGGGAGGAAGGCTATGGCAGAGGGGGACAAGAGGCCCTGGTAGAGCAGGTAGCTGGAAGCAAGGGAGGCAGTGCTATCTAGCAAAGACAAATGGTCAAAAACAAAACTACTAGCATGGGCAAAAGTTTACCACTAGCAAGCAACTGAATAAGAAGCCTTCATCTCAGACTACCAATAACAATTGAGATGAGGAAGATTCTGGTGCCAGAGATTCTGTTCTGGCCCCAGTGGATGTAGACCTGAACCTGGTTTCAAATATATTGGAACCGTACAGCTCCCAAACTGGACTGGCAGGGCCACCTCAAATGTCTCACAGAGCATGGGAGTGCAGCTGCCGGACAAGTGATCACAGAGCCTCCCAAAAGCCAGTGAAAGATTAGCTGACATATCTAGCTGTTTTCCTCTTTAAATAAACAATGAGTCTGAGTGAAAAAAAAAACGAAAAAAAAAAAAAACAGATGCAGGATACCATAGTCATCAGGATGCCCTACACGGTGCCATCCTGACAGGTGGGCCCATCACTTGAGCAGGTGAAATTGCTGGCCTCAGGTTCAGGCAGTTCTGCCTCTTGGCCTGGATCCTGAGGGGTTAAAGGCCCCTAGCTGGTTTCCACATGATTTGAGGCTGGAGCTGAACCCCTGGAGGAGCCCAGAGGGGGTTCTGCGTGTGCTAGGCTGCCTGTCTCTGAGGTTCCTGTTGCTGTACTTGTGTGCTCTGTAGGATGCCACAGGGGGCCTGTGGGGCAGTTCCCAAGGCTGGGAGGCTGAGTGCAGTAGAGAGGCCTGGGGATGCTGGTACGAGATCCATGGGGCTAGCAGGCAGCTCTGGGGGGAAGTGGGGCAGCAGAAGGTATGAGGGTGAGTCCTGGGGGCCTGGGGGGCTGGGACAGCCTAGAGCACTGTCATCGGAAGGAACGGGGCTGGGGCAGCGGCCTTCTCCGGGTAAGTACCGAATGCATTTCTTTTTCCTCCTAGGAATAGTGAAGAGAGTTATCTGTAAACAGAGGGTGAATTCAAAGTCATACACCACAACCAAAACATGCTGTCCTTGCACAGGCCTGGCTGACCTCCTGTCCCCCTCCCCTGGACTTGGCTGGTGCACCTGTGTCTTCAGACCTGGATCGGCCCTGCAGATTGTGCAGAGCCTGGCCCAGACCTACAGAAGGTGCAGTTCCCAGAACATCCCCCGGGTGCACAAGCACCTGTTGTAGCTAGGCCTGTGGGCACCTAGTGTGGGTCTTTGAACTTTGGCTTCAGGTTTGTGAGCTCAGCTCTGGAGGATCTGTGGGAGCTAGCTAGCAAGATAAGTATTAATTAAACAAGGGGCTTCAATGCCTGTGACTGGTGATCAATCCCAGTCATCAGAGCTGGACTATGAGAAGTCCTCATAGTGACTCCTGCATTACCACAGAGTTCTCTGGGTCACACTGATCTTGGGAGTAGGCTGCAATGGATGGAATGGGACCTGAGGACATGGCTGTTCCCCACATCACTCCACGCCCCGCTATCAGCTCCTTTGTTGGAAGGAGGGACACATTTCTAAACCGTGGCCTTATCGCTGCAGTCCCTCTGCCTTGGCCCTGCTAGCCCTGAACTTAAATGAGGCAACTTTAATCACTTGGCAGGCAAATCTTCATACCCACAAGTATTTCCTGCCGTGTGGTGCCTAAGCCTCTCGGAAGGTACGAGAGGGGCACCTAGTGTGGTCATGTGGCTGGTGGCGCCCAAATACATAACTCATTCTCTGGTGTCACCATCTTGCTCTCACATCTTTATAGGCCGGGACTGCACCATAAAGAAATGGGGAAGCTGGAGGGCCATGACTGAAGCCAGGAAGCGGGGCAGCTACCCTAGTGACATGAATCTTTCTGTTGAGGACCTACATAAAGTTGCACTCCTTGCACTGAGACCCAACGATTTGCGCTACAAGCTGTATCTAGTTCCTCACATTCTTGGGCACAGAGTCTCCTATCTTCTGGGTAGACTGGGGGATGAAGGGGGAAGGGGCTGCAGGCCCAGCAGAGTATGTGCAGTCAGGGAAGCAGCTTAAAGCAAAGGGAGAACGTTGGTGGGGACAACCCACCTGCACGGACCACACCAATCCGTCTGCTGGTTGAGGCCAAAGCGAGCACGGCATTTCTTAGGTGAGCCAGGGTCTGCTTACAGCCATGCCAGAGAGGCAGAACAGGCAGAGGGCGAGCAGGAAGGCAGGCAGCAGAGCAGAGCAGGGCCCAGAAAGAAGAGGTAACATCAGTGTTAGCCAGCTACAGACACCCATAGCCCCCACAGGCAGTGACCTCTCCAGCACAGCCAGCCCTGGTGGGGCAGGAAGACGAGGGGCCTCTCAGGCTACGCTAGTGTGCAGGGCGCAGGTGCTGGTGTGGAGGCTGCAGAAGAGCTGAGGGAGGCTCGTGGCAAGCGGCCCTTGCTGCTCCAGCACTGTCTACCACTCCCCCAGCTGCCTGCCTGTTGTTCTTTATCCTTACCACTGTCCAGTCTTCCTGACTCTGCCGTGACACAAGGCCACACCTTGTGACTGTTACACTTCCACCTGGAAAGAAGGGACTGTTTTCCCACTCAGAGGATGCTAGGACTCTGCCCCACTGTGCCCCCGTCCTGGCTCCAGCTTTGCTGTGGAGAGCACAACTAAGAAAGCTGGGTATGTTCACTAGAGTTGGAAGCAGG
Source organism: Tympanoctomys barrerae (assembly GCA_002564285.1). NCBI lineage: Eukaryota > Metazoa > Chordata > Mammalia > Rodentia > Octodontidae > Tympanoctomys > Tympanoctomys barrerae. Next base: position 6,315 of record NDGN011530759.1, read on the forward strand.
GATTTGCCCACAGCAAGGCCTACAGCGGCACATGGGCTCCCCAAAGCCCCTAGAGTGCTGAGTTGCCCTGAAATGGCAGGGGTGGGGCCGTGGCGATGGGGAACCTGCCAGGCAGAACTGGGCAGCATGCACTGTTGCAGTCACTTCCTAACTGCTCTGCGGAAGCCAGCTTCGGATAGGGCTGGCAGAGGAGGCAGGGCACACCACCTGCCAACCGAGTCTGCTCCTGCAGGTCTCATGGCTCAGTGCTGTGGTCCCTCATGACCCGGCATTGGGCTAGCGAGGTGCAGGCCTCCTTTGCAGAGGGCCTAGAGTGGGGTGGGCTTGGAATGGGGGCGTGGAGAGCGGCCTCCACTCCTGAGGCAAGGCCTCACCTGACGTGGACTCCTGATGCTTTTCCCTTGAACGCCTCTTCTTCTTCCCCTGCAGGGAACAAAGGGAGGGATATTCAGGTCTGCAGGGCGCCCAGCCTGCCCCCTCAACGACGCTCACAGTGCTCAGATCAGAGGCCTCACCCACTTCATGGGCCTGGGTCTCTGCACAGCTCAGGCTGACCTTGAGCTTGCTTTGAAGCCCAGGCTGGCCTGAACTCGAAACAGTCCTCCTGCCTTAGCCTCCGACGGCTACAGTTCCTGCTTGGCTACTGCGTGGTATACGCGAGGCCCCTCCTTTGCCATGTGCCCCAGAGAGGGACTGGGCCACAGCCCCATGTGAACGAACTGGAACGTGGAGCACAGGATGTGGGCTTCCTTTCAGGGGCACCTTCCTGGCCTGCCATGGGAGGCCTTGGACCCGCTATATGCACAGCCTACCTCACCTATAACGTCAGGACAGTATTTGTTTCCCTGCCCAGGGTGTGGACTGGGCACAAACAACCCCGGCCCTGCCCCCACCGCCGTGCCCCCGCCGTGTGTTTGGCGACTCACGTAGTTGTCCCGCGCCGACCAGCCCGGGTACAGCTGCATGTGCAGCTGCCTCTCCTTGCGGGCCAGCTCATAATACTTGGCCTGCTCTTCCCGAGACAGTGCGTGCCACTGTAAGGGGAGAGGCGCAGACAGGGCACAGGGGAGCCATCAGCGTGATGTGGGTCCGAACCAGCCCGCCAGCCCGCCAGCCGCGGCTTACCCTGCGGCCCAGGATCTGGTTGATGGCAGCGCTCTCCTTGAGTGTGCACTCTGCGATGACCTTGGCTCTCATCTCCTTCATGTACAGCATGAACGCGTTGAGGGGCTTCTTGATAGTTGGCTTCTTAACCTCCTTCTCTGCCTTGGCTTCTGCCTGTGTCTTCCTGGGAGGCAAAGCCCAGCTGTTGGCACGTGCCCCTCCCTAACGCCTGCACCCTCCACCACTGTGGCCATGGATGTTCGTGGACTGCGTTTGTGAACAGAACCTGCCCCAAATGAGTGAGCAGAGGGGGCCTACCAGTTAGCTCAGTTGTTTAAGTGCCTGCTTATGCAAACGCAGTCAGTTGAAGGATACTGTGGTTCGATCCCCAGGTCCTCATGCCTTACCAGACCTGCCCTTAAGGCATCCTGAGCCAGCCAGAAGAAAAAAGAAAAAAAAAAATCCTTCAAGCAGAAAGCTATACACAAGAAGTCCTCAGCCCCTCAGGATTAAAAACCACTCCTCAATAGTCAGAGCTCAAGGACAGCCGTGGGCCTCCTGGCCGGTCTTGGGCTGGTAGAAGGCAAGTGAGTCCTGGATGATACACCAGCTTCCCTCCGTCCCTACCCTCCTTGCCCGTTACACTCACAGGCTGCGGTCGTAGGGCTGCAGATCCTGCTTCCCTGAGGAAGGCACAATGGCCGGGTGGGGGATGGCTGCCGGGTGCCCGGGAACACCCGAGCCCAGCACCAAGGACGGGTGCGTGAACCTGGAGGTGCAAGGACAGGTAACACTGAGCCAGGACTTACAGGCCAGGCCTCTGGACACACACGGAGGCCCCACAGCGCACAGGGATGCAGGTGAACAGACACCCCTCCCAGGCCTGCACACAAGTGCCCCGAGACACATACAGGACAGAGACTGCCCCTGCTCTGCTGCTGCTGCGATCTCCCTACTGCCAGAGTAAAGCTGTGGCCCTCCCTGGGGCTGGCTGACACTGCTCAGCATCCCTGCCCACATTTCCAGCCTTATCTCTCCCCTTGCCTCCCACCACTCCTGGCCAGTTCCAACTCCTGCTGTCCCACTGGCACTCTCAGGAAGAGCTGCCCTTCCCATGAGGCCCTTCTGCCTTAGCAGGCCTGGCTGGGGTTTCCTTGGGGCTGCCTCATTACCCATTTGGCCCATTTAACTGCTAGTGCTGTGTGCAAACAACCTTCCCTGGGCCGGGACCCCTGGGAGGATGGAAGGCCAGCCAGGCTCCTTGCTGCTGGTACCAGGCACCAGGTCTGGCCCTGGGGGAATCGAGCACACTCACGTCCCACCTCACCTCTTGCTATCTGGAGACCCCTCTTCCCTCTGCTGCTTGCGCAGATGTGGGATCCCCGAGGGACAGTGACAGGGGCACTCATGGAAAAGGTGCTGAGCAGCTTGGGAGGAGCTCAGGGCTGACCCGACAGGGTGCAGGACAGACAAGCGCACAGACCTCCGCACACGGGCTGAGCCCGGGGAGAGCCCTGCCATCCGAGCTGCTCTGTGCCTGTCGCCTGGGCTGAGGCCTCATACCTAGCTTCATTCTCAGGCGCAGGACAGCTGGGGTGACAGACGGACAGATGGACACACAACTAAGACAGGGTAAGCGCTAGCCTGAGTGTGGCCTTGTGTGGGCACTGAAGCCTGGGCAACAGGAAGCAGAGCCTGGCTGTGGGGTAGGGGACTCACCTGGGGTAGGGGGCGCCAGGGGCTGCGGTGGGGGCGGGGAAGTGCTGTCTATATCCGCAGGAAGGGGACAGGGGGTAGAGAGGAGGGCTGGGCCTGTGGTCAGGAGAGACAGCTGTTAGCAGTCTGGCTGCCAGCCACACAGGGAAGGATGTTCACACCTGCTTCGCCAGACCCTTGACTTGGAGAAAGGCCGGCCTCTGCTGGGATCATGCCAGCGTGCTTCAAGTGCTGGCCACCAGGGGGCAGCTGGTGCTGCTAGGATTTCCCCCTTAAAGAGTGGAAGTGGCAGCCTTCTCTTGAGTGCCAACTAAACCACCTAGGTTTGAGATACAAGGCTCTCTCGTCCTAGGGCCTTCACACCCCTAATTCAGCCGTTTCAACTTGTCCTCACCCTACGGGTCTTGCTTAGCTAAGTGACACTTTTCCCCATAAGCCCACAGATCCCAAGCTGGGTGAGTGCCCCAGAGCAGTACCTGTGGTGCTCACTAGGCAGACCGAGGGCAGGAACCCGGGGCTCAGTCAGCGTTAGCAGTGTTTCTCTGTGCTCAGAATCCTGCTGGCACACAGCAGGGCTCTGCAGAGGCTACAGTGCCCCAACTTTTCTCTCGCAACCAAGGGTTCCCTGTGGGAGCTGAGAACACAGGCCCTGCTCCCTGCGCAAGACTCTTAGAGCCTCAGTACATAAATGTGCCCTCCAGGCGCAAGCCTCCTGGCCTCTGGCAGTGGCCAGTGGGACCCTAAAGAGGCTGGTCCTGCGACGCACTTCTGTAGAGCGTGGCCTGGCCCCATCAAACTAGGTCTGGACAGCCCTGCCGCACTGGGAGAAGTCCTGGTTTGTATTTAGAATGGAGCTTTGTTCAGAGAATCCAGAAATGGAAGAGAGGCCTACCATGGGTAAAGTGGAAGTGCGAAAGGGCTGGTGGGGGCCTGGCTGGGCCTCCGGCCTTCTCTTATCTTCCTAGGAAGCCAGCCTCTCCTGCTGTTGGGTGACTGCTTCAGTCCGGAGAGGCCAGAGACCTGTCACTTGCACCATAGCTGGTGAGCACAAGGCCAGCCAGCCTGCTGAGGTCCAATTCTGAGAGTAGACCCTGTTGCCCACAGTCGAGCCTGCTGAGCTGGGATGCAGCCTGCCTTCTCTGACTGTGCCTTAGGAGACCCAGCAAGCAGGCAGGCACCAAAGGAACTCGACTCTGCTCCTTAAGCAGCTACCAAGGAGGGGACCAACTGGCCCTGGGGCCAGAGGAAGCACCCTGGCCCACCGGGAAGCTGAGAGGAGCATGTTCTCTGGCCTACCTTTTCTTCCTCATATACTCATGGCTGTGGCGGGCCCTGAAGAGCCCAACGTTCTCCTACAAAGGAGAGTTTGGGTACTACAGAGCCGGGACCATCAGCAGCTTTCCTGCCTCCCTGGAGGAAGTATGTCAAGCAACCTGCAGCGTGCTCACAGCCCAAGGAGCCAAAAGAAGCCCTAGTTCTGAGCCAGGTTGGGACAGCGCCAGCACCCCTGTGTGAGGTGTACAGAACTGGTCACAGGGCACACAGCACAGAAAGAGGAACGTGGAAGGCCCGCTGGGCTCCACCCAGCACTGTCCCCACTGGGACCACACTTACCAGCTCACAGTGTGGGGAAGCTGTCCCACGCTGCCTGAGGTCAGGGAGTAGAAGCCAGAAAGCTCAGGAGTCTGCAGAGGCCTATGAACTCCTGCAGTAGAGAGGGACCAGGGATCAGGTAAGTGGGCAGCCTCACCTTAATGGAGGTGCGGTGCGAGAAACTTTAGCAGTCACTGCACGTTAGAGCCTCTGCAGGCAACTCGAAGATCCTTTTTCCCTTTACTAGAAGTCCAGGCACAAACTTGTTTGTTGTGAAGGATTTTTTTTTCTTTTGGCTGGCTCAGGCTGCCTTAAGGGCGGATCTGGTAAGGCACATAGAGCTGGGGATCGAACTGCAGTCCCCTGGGCCTCACTGGGTTTGCCGAAGCAGGCGCTTAAACAACTGAGCTAACCCGCAAGCCCCGACAAACTTGTTTAGGGCCATCCTGGAGTAGTGACAGTGGCCATCTGAAAGGCAAGGGAACTAAGAGACAGGGTCTGGGTGGGTTGCATACAACACGGGTTGGCCAGCAGTCAGAGCTGGGGTCCCCTGGAGGGGAGCCAGGCCTCAGACTTCCTGCCCCATGGGCACTACCGGAGCCAGTGTGGCTTGGAGGCAGGAGGTGGGCCCCTGGACTGAGGAACCTAGCTTGCAGAGCCAGCCTGGCCCAGGCTGGACTGGCAGGTTTCCCACAGCTGACAGAGATGGATTTCAGAATGACTTCAGCTGAGGCTGAGGTGAATCAGCCATCACAACCACCACTTTCCATTTTCTCATGGGGGAGGGGAGAGCTGCCAGTGCTAGGTACAGGGAGGTGCTGTCAGACTGTGGGGTCAGTCCACGTGCCGCCGTGGTGGTGTATGTCCCCAGCCGATCCTCCTGGCATTTTCTGTGGGCCTCGGGTCTGCTGGCCCCAGTTCTGCTATGGAAAGGGCCCCACTACCTGAGGTCAGGCCAGAGTGCTGGCCACAGCCTCTGGCCCGCTCGGGCCCCACCCTGCCCCCCAGCCCATACCTTGCCTCTGGCTGATGTCCGCAGGGACCTGTGTGGGGTGTGGGCTGCTGAAATGTTCGTAGAGAGGAGAGAGTTGGGGGACGCTGTGGGGGGGCTGGCTGGCCTTGTGCTGAAACGAGAGGAGGGAGGTGAACGCCGGGAGTCCGAGGGAGGGCATGGGGTGAGGGTTTGCACGGGCTGCGGCGTGGCAGCCCCCTCCACTCCACCCAACCCGCATCCGAGGCATCATCTCGCCATCCACTAGTGCGCTGCCCAGCAGCCCACCTGCCCTGAGCCTCAAGGTCCCTCCTGGCCTTTAGGTGCCAGGGATCCCCATTTCCCCATGGCCTACTGCGGGGCTGCTCAAGGCTACAGGCTCAGGCCTCCTCCACCCCCAGGCTGGGCTTCCTGCACTGACCCCATCCCTCGGCACCCCTAGCTGGCCAGACTGCCCTGCGCCCATGGACTCTCTTTCAGGCCTGTGGCCTGGCCCTGTCCTGAGCTGACGCAGGCAGCAGCCTAGGAAGAGGCTCCCACACGCAGCCACAGGGAGCTGAGTGGCTAGCAAGGTGGATGGGCGGGCGCCATGGGTGTGCGGACCTGTGCCATCGAAATGTACACACGCACGCTGCCAAGTACCTCGGAAGCATGTCTGTGCCCCCCAAGTACCTCGGCTGCCGACTGTGCCCTGCTTCCCTTTAGAAACCTCCGCAGTCCTGTCCCCTTGGGCCAGCTCTTCTCAGAGCGCAGCTCCCTTCCACACAGCCAGGCAACCCTGTCCTGTCTAGGGTGTCGGGGAGCTAGTGTTGGACCCTCGAAGTAGGAAGCTGCCTGGAAAGCCCCAAGGCCTTTCTGTCTGCCAGACCCACAGCGCTGCTGTCTGTGGCTTCAGGGCCCACCTGGTGGCCAACACTGATGACTGCTGGGGCGCACGCACTTCCATCCAAACCGCCTCTGTCCCTCACACATGGGAGCTTTCCAGTCCCCACTCCTGCTTCAGAGCAAGCCCAGGTCCAAGCCTTGGCCCTGGCTTTTGAGTCTTGGGACCAAGGTGGCCTGCACAACTCAGGGGGAAAGCTGGGACCAGGGCCAGGGTGCTGGCCTAGGAAGACAGCCCTGGGGTCTGTGCCCTGCCCGAGGGCCTTCGCAGGCGGTGAGTGTGGCTCCATGGATGGTAGTCTCAAGGTCACCCTACCCTAGCGCACTCCTGGCTACAGGGTGCTGAGTGGCCCTGCTTGCTGTGCCGAGCCTGGCTCCCAGCCCACGTTGCTACCCGAGTCCCAGTGTCTGTGTGGGGTGAGGGACTCCTCCTGTGGGCCTGACTTCCTCTAGGGAAACCAGCGGTGAGTGTCATCCAACAGTGTGCAGCGCAACCTGTGGGCAGGCGCAAGCTGCACTCTAGCCCCGGTAGCTGGGGGCCCAGGGTGGCCAGGGCGCCCCACTATGCAGGCCACCTCTCAGCTCGCTCCCGGCCCTCTGTGCCTGGTGTGGTAGCCAGGGGAACCGCCTGGCACAGGGCCCCATGCCCCCTCAGCCAGAGGAACGTCCCGCTCCAGGGCTCCAGCACAAGGCTGTCTGGGGCCAGGCTTCCCAGACGACAGGGTGGGGTCACCTGAGGCCTGGCTTGCGTACAGGGAGCCTAGTGACTGTCTCGGTGCCCAGCCCCCAAGGGAAGGAGGTGGTGTGGGCTGGCTGTCACTGTCATCTGCACCCACAGCACCTCACCTTCCTCAGAGGCCAGAGCCTAACAGCCACACTGTGGTGGTGCTGAGAGCTCAGTGGCTCTATGAGAGCACGGAGACTCAACACAGGCCACCTCCTCTCATCGGACACCCCAGTGTACTTCAGGGCAACTCCTGTCCGGCCTTCAGTGGGGACAGTGCTTGCTCCCAGGGCAGGGACCCTCCCATTACTGCTCAAGGGCTCAACTCTCCGCGAACGCAAGCCACGGCCAAAGGTGCTTCCTTCCTACCAGACAGTTTCGGTGGAGTCCAGAAATGCCTCCCCTGAGCCCAGTGCACCCTCCAGCTTTCCAGGTGGGGGCCAGGCCAGGGCAGGGCAGCAGGAGGGGGCGGGGAGGGACTCCAGAGGTCGGGCTCCTGGCCCACAAGTCACGCTCTGGCCTGCTGGCTGCCTCTGCCCACCACCCCCACTTCCTGCAGGCTCAGGTGAAAAATAAACACAGTCGGCATTTTCCCTGCAGACCGCAGTGGTCTGCTGCTCTTGGGCTGTGCGCACACTGAGGCCCTGCGCCGTGGCCGAGAAACTGCCTCACCTCTGACGGTTGATTCTGAAAACCCCCACGGGCTGGAGCCCCACATCACTTTCCCAGTGAAGAAAGTTGCCGTTTCCTCTGGGCTGACGCCCAAGAGGCGTGAGAGCTGTCAGGGCTCAACCTAGCAAGAGCCCCCAGCGGCAGGCACGGGGATGGGGGGCAGGAGGGCACCCCAGCTGCCCGGGCCTGGCCAGCATGGGACTGAGTGCCACCCAGTCCTGGGTGGAGGACAGCATCTGCGAAGGGTAGCTGGGTGCTCCCCGAGTGCCAGGCCTGGCCAGTCTGAGCACTCGCGTGCTTCTCCCAGGTCCTCCTAGCACTTCCTCTGATGGATGCAGGGAGAGGAACCTCCCTGCTCACAGACAGAAAGCTAAAGCACAAGGGCACACGCCTAGCAAGTGGCTGAGCTGGGATGTCACCGCTCCAATGAAAAGGCTCTGTGGTCACTGTCACTGCAGAAAAAGGTCCAGTCTCTTCTGTAGCCTGGCTGGTCAGGGCACCCTTGGAACTAGTGATGCTGCTCCAAGGTTCCGGGACCCTCAGGACGGGCTCTGGCATCTCTGGCAGTGACAACTGTACATGGTCCCCAGGGCCCCAACCAGGCCCCTGCCCAGCCATGCCACCTGCTCCTCTGCCCAGGCACCCAGCTCACCTTTGCATCCACGCCTCCACCCCAGCTTTCCACGCTCCCTCCTGACCCTCGCTAGGGTGCTCCTTATCCTGACCTGGACCACCTCCTGGAGAGGTCTATGCCTGGGGTGTGGTGGCACCAGCCTGGCAAGCAGAGGTCTTTTGGGAGGGGCATCAGCTTAGTCGTCCAAGCACACGTTCCCCTCCTCAGACTAGCAGAGTACAGGCCTCTCAAGGCCTTGCACCCCCAGGCCCCGGAGTACTCCTCTGCCACAGGCTGAGATATCAGGTCCCCTAGGCGAGGGTGGTTTCTATGCCTCCTCCATGGTGGGGGAGAAGCCCTGGGGAGTGGGCCGAGGAAGGAGCCACAGAGCCACACCGTGGCCTCCTGTTCCTCTGCGGCAGACGCTGCCTGGACAGATGGGGGCCATCGTTGTGGGTATCGTTCTGTTCCCAGGTGCACAACAGCGAAGCTGAGCAATAGATGCCAGGCGTGACAACCCATCTGAGGAGGGCACTTTATCCTTCCCACCTCCCACCTGAGAATCACGACTGGGAGATGAGAAGGTCACCTGCCTCTCTCAGCCCCTGCGTGACCTCAGGGGTTCTCGGGATGCACTCCCTCATCTCTGCCCTCCTGCTGCTGTGCTGCAGCAGGGGTGGTGACTGGCTGCTCAGGTGACACTGCCTGGAGCAGTGTGCCCCACTTGGCCTGGCCAATTCCACCCGTGCTGCAGGCCCCGGGGAAATGTGGCTACCTCTCTTGCTCACATCCCAGGAAGATCCTCTGCCTTGCCTCTCCCTGCTGCAGCACGGGCCCACCTACTGCCACAGCCTACCTCCCTGTCTGCCGCTGGCCCTCCTCAGGGTCTGAGATTGCACCCTGAACTGCTCTCACTGATGGAACTCAAGCCAGGCCATCATCGAAGTCACAAATACCTCCAGCTGTGTGCAGCAGGGGGCCAGCATTCAGGGAGGATGGGGCAGCACTGAGTGGAGCGCTCCGGCTGGGGCTGGCTTGAGGCTCAGCAGCACATGTTTTGAAGCCAGGGGAAGCTGGGACCACTGTCCAGGGTGTTCTCAGGGAACATCCTGCCTGACCCGAGGCCCATGGCCGCCTCCTTTGTCCATCCCTTCCTGCCCATACTATGCTACTGCTGGTTCATGCAGCTCCTATATGCTGAGGCCTGTGCCAACCCGGCCTCAGAGGCCTGTGCAGGCCGGTTCACTTGGTCTGCTTTCCCTGGGCACCCAAGGGTGGCCCACTCAGAGGACCCACCTAGACCTCATCTCCCTTCCCTGCATTACCAGCAGCCAAGCTCTAGGGCTGGATCTCCTAGCTCCAGGGGCCCCTTGGAGCCCCACAGCAGCATAGGCCTGTGCTGAGAGCTGGGAAGACCGGGGAACAGTACTGATGGTCCAGTGTCTACTACCTGCTGGGTGGGATGTTCCCTGAGGCGGGGGTGGGGGGGTGGGGGGTGGTTCACATGAGCTCCCCAGAGGGGGGCAGGGCCGGAGACCTTCCAAAGGGCCCTGCTGGGTGGGCAAGGATTCATGGGCTCCCACAGTTCCTGCCTCTGCAGAATGAGCCCCGAGGCCTCACGCCAGGGGCTGCAGCCCAGGAACACAGTGCCCTGCAGGGGACAGCTTGCCAGCTTTCTGCCCCCAGCATAGGAGCACCTTGTATCGCACACCCGCCACAGAGCACAGGGCCAGGCTCGGTAACCAACTGAGCTAGAAGGGAGGGGGCGGTGGGGCCACACCCGCGTGGACAGGGGCTTTAGTCCCACCTGCCAGCAACAGGCTGTTGCCATGGCAGCTGTGCAGAGCCAGCTGCCAGGTCCTTCACACTGCCAGGCCACAGCTACTGGGCCTGGACAGCAGGTAGCGGCCGCTACCACAAAGGTGAAGACCAGAGTCCTGCATACTGCCTGGCAAACCACAGGACTGCGTGGGCCAGCCAAGCCCTGAGGCAGCCCGGAGCCTGCTGAGCCCCGTGCAGAGCTGCCGGGTTTTTCGTGGTTTCTGTGCATTTGTTTACTTGCATTTTCCTTCCTCCTCTGAGGTGAACACCGCTCAGGACAGGATGTTTTCAGAGGAAAATACAAGCTTCCGGGAGCTGCTGCCACCCGGCTGCGGCCCACACTACCCAACTCTTGGGAACTACAGTGACCTGGGCTGAGCGTCCCCATAGCCTTGACAACGACTTGCCCAATCCTCCTGTGCGCCCAGCAGACCGGGGACCATCGTGGACCAAGGCAGCCCACGCTGGCCTCTGCAAAGGGAAAGGGAGGCTTGGACTCCGAGGAGAGGCTCTATACTCCTGGGCTCTGCAGAGAAGGCAGGAAGAGCACAGGCACCGAGCGCTGGCTCCACGAACACCTGCCAGGTGCTACCGGTCCACAGCGGCCCACCCGCCGAGAACCCTGCTGTCCTCTCTAGTGCACAAGCAGAGGTTGCAGACGAGAAAGGTGAAGCGCAAGGATGCAAACTGAGCCTGAAGTCTCATGGCAAGCAGGGACAGGTGTCGATCTGAACCTCGCCCTGTAGGGTTCTTGGTGGGAAGGTTTGCCGCTCAGCCACAGGCCTCACAGGTGACACTTGGGCCAGAGCATGCCTCGGAGAACTTTCTAGAAGCAAGCCTGTGAGCAGCAGGCTCCGACCCACAAGGCCCCACCTGCCTGGTCCTTGTGGGAGCCAGAGCTCCTGCTAGTTGTAGCTGTCAGAAGCCTGAGAGCTCACACTCCCTACAGGGTACACCACGTGCCTTCCGTGTGCAGCCGGCAGGAGGGCATGGACTGGAAGCTGGGGTGCTGCTGAGCAGGGCTCTGGGAGGCGAGCACCCCATTGGTCCCCACATCCTCAGGACAGTCCAGTGGCTGGCACAGACTGTCTTGTGACAGCACTGCCCTGAGACTGTCAGGACACTCCTTCAGGGTGGGCCCTCAGTGCCACTGCCACCCAAGGGCCTGGCGGATCGGGTGGCCTCAGTTGGGCAGTTGATCCATAGGATGCAAGACACAATGTGGACAAGAAGCCACTTGAGGCTCCTGACCCCGCCGCAGCCCCTCAGAGCAGGACAGACAGGAGACGGCTGCACTGGGACAAGGACCCTGAGACTGAAGTATGGAGCTCCCAGTAACCACGCCACAAGGCTCCTACAAACACCACTTGGGGTAACAGCGCAGATATGGGAGGAAGGCAAGTTCCCAGACTCCGGTTAAGGAGAGCCAGCTGCGCGGAAGAGAAACATGGGCCCCTCTGCAGGCAGTGTCGCGACAGGAGCCAGGTGCATCTGCTGCCTGCACGCAGGCCCCGCGTTTCTTGGGTGGTGCCTCTCCATGCCACCACCGGGGCTCCGTCTACAAGTCCACTGTCACACAGATTGTGATGAGGATTTAATGAGTTCATACTTGTGTTTGCTGATATTGTTTTTGTGCTTAATTAGAGCAAAACAGAAGGGGGAAAAAGACAGAAACAAACACGCGTCCCTACAAGAAGGCTTTTTAGGAAAGCCAGCTGCATGCCAGTTGAGCTGCTGATCCTCAGCTTCCTGTGGGCCACTGCTTGGTCACCATGAGACCAGACCTGAACTGCTGTTGGGCCTGCAGTGACCAGAGCAAGAAAGGAAGGGAGGGACAGCAGCAGCAGCAGCACTGCCCTCAGAATGCCCCGGAGGCTGCCTGGAGGCTCTGGTGGCCCGGAAGCCTTCCCCTGGGGCCACACATGCCTGGGATGCCCCTGCTTCTGCAGTTGATGACTCAGGGCCGGGAAATCCTATAGCCCAACCCAGACCACACAGAAAGAGGCATGTGGCCCAGGGCAGACCCACATTGAGCTTCAGGCTGAGTCAGGATTAGAGCTGCGAGGAGGAGCCACAGTGCGTGGTCCAACCATCCTGCTGCGCCCCACACCTGAGTCCACCTTAAAGGTCACTTATGAAGACACTGCAGGTGGCATTTCTTCTGGAAGTCCTGGCTCCTAACCAAGAGAGGTGGCCCTTTGAGCCTACGAGTCCTGACCTTACCAGGTATCAAGGAGGAAAGAGGCCAGACTCAGAGGTAGGAGGATGTCACCTTCAGTAGGAACCGTGAGAGGCCATCTTTCCCCAGGGCCACAGGACTCCAACAGGATCCAACTGGTAAGCCCGACAGTGGGGAGAGGAGGACTCAACAGCCCATGCTGCTCCCATCCCCACACATTTTGGGGAGCAGCAAGGAGCGTGGGATTTGGAGCAAGAGACCCTGGACCAAACCTGACTGCCAGGTAACCTCTCTGAACCTCCGACGCCCCATCTGCAGAATGGCAGCAAGACCAGTGGTCACTTTCTCCACTTCTGGCAAAGGCCTGGCTGGCCTTGGGAAGTCCTGGCCCCATGAGCCAGGGTGGCTGTTCTTCCTCACAGCATTTTGCTGAGCACTTACTGTGTGCCAGACCCATGCATCAGGCACTGAGGAGTTGGGAGTGAAGGGAACAGGTGTTGCCTGGGCCCACGGATGCTCTTCAGCCTGTAATGATCCCAACCACCATCCCCGAAAGCCCCACCTCAACACAGTCCCCAGCCTCTGTGGCCTCTCTCCCTGCTCATCCACATCAGTGTGCCCGCCCACGGGGCTGCCTCCCATGGCTGGGTGGGTCCCAGGGCCGCACACTGCTTCAAAGCATGCCAGCACACTCCGGGTGGCTGCCAGCCTCACACTGAGGCCAGCCCCTCCTGGACCCCGCAGCACCAGGCTAGCAGGGACCTCACTGCGGCCGCCACTGCCATGGAGTGCCCCACAGCTGCCTCTCGGCATCCAGGGCCCAGCCACCACCCACCAGGCCAGCCACAGAGCCGTCTGATTTGAATGAAACTTCAAACTTAATGACTTTCATGCTGGTTATTTAAAACGCAATGTAATTTTCTTAAACACCCTATTATTTCCTTTGATAGCTACAAAGCTTCCCCCAATCCCATAAGCATGTTTATTTTTAGGGAAAAGAGTGGTTTGCAGTTGGTCAGAGACCATCAGGAGAGGGAACCCGCAGAAGGCAGGGCAAAGTCAACCAGCAGCCTACAGGCCTCCCTCGCGGCCTCCCCATGGGACACAGGGGCCCACATGGGCCTGGCCCTTCCTCCCCAGCACACCCACATCGGCCCACCTGTCCCACTTGCCAGAGCCACACAAAGGTCAGGCCGGTCTGGTCCGATCCCCATGCTGGCCTCAGTGTCCCCGTCTATAAGATGGGCCTGTAGGCAGAGACAGCTGGGAAAGGCCCTAAGGCCACTACCGTACCCTCCATGGCCAACTCCTGACTTTCCTAGACATAGTCCCTGGGTCACGCCTCGAGGCCTGAAGCTCTACCCAGCTGGATAAGATCTAGGCCCAGACGAAGCAGCCTCAGGCAGCGGCTGCCCACACTGGGTGGGTGCGGCCCTGACAGTCGGGGCTCCCTGGCCAAGTGGCATGGTGGTGGGTGTGCACACAGAGGTCAGCTGAGCCCCACCAATGCGGGGCGTCCTCTGGGAGAGGCTATTTTTAGGCCCCAGCTTTCATGTGGCCAAATGATGTGGAGTTTACAAAGCATCAGTAATGCGTTTCAGATGGCAGCCCAGCAAGCCAGGGGGCTGGGCCCACTGCCACCAAACCAGGTCTCAGTTACCCAGCCTGGGCTCCATCACCTGTCTCTGCCTCCCCAGGACTCCCAGGCCCAATGGGAACCTGGGTCAGGCGGGTCCTGTGGTGCCCAGCCCCCTTCCAACCCCACGCCTGCCTTTCCTGCCAGCCTTTTCCAGAACCTCAGCCAGGGGTGCTTGTGCACCATAGAGAGAAGACAGAGGCTAGCAGATTTGCTGAGGGTCACAGGGCAGGGACAGTGTGCCCTCCTCCCGCACCACAGTCTTCTGCCCTCATGGGAAATGGACGGGGTGATGTGCCACCCCCAGCACCCAGGCCAGCTCAGGCTTGGTGAGGTGGAGACAGCCCTAACCAGATTTATCCCACGGCCACACCCATCGTTCCCCAGGGCAACGTCCTGCCCACCCATGCCTGCAGCCACTGCTGCACAAACGTCACAGCTTCGCAGCAGTGTGGGCCCAGACGGCTCCCCATCCTCTGAGGGTGTGGGGAGGGTGAAAGGGGCGAGGAGGAAGCTCATTTGGCAGCGTGTCTGCTGCCTCTGATCTCCAGGGAGTTCTGGCCCCCAAGTCAGGGCCGCAGAGTGAAGGCTGTGTCACCAGGCTGGCGCTGGGCTCGGAAGCAGAGCCTGTGGGTGCAGCCCGGGCGGGCAGGCTCCCTGGGTGGGACAGGCGGTCTCGGCAGCCTCCTGGCAGGAGGACCAGCCTCTCACTCCTCCTAGCTCCACTCCGGGGCAAGGCCTATCCAGAAAGAGACAGGCACCTCTCCCCATGGGAGCCAAGCCCTGCGGGACCCTGGTCCCACCTGGGGGCAGACAGGGGTGCCAACCTGCTGATGCCAAACCCACCCAGCCTGTCATGAAGAGGCCCTTGTGGGCCACGCCCTTTAAATCGAGGGTAGTGGCTTCCCGGGTCCAAACCCCAAGCACAAAGGGTCTTTGACATGAGGCCGCAAAGTGAAGGAGGCTCAACAGACATGCCTGCGTTCTCACAGACCTCCCCGCTCAGGGCCCAGCTAAGGCCCGCTGGGCAGAGGAGCTGCCTGCAACTTTGGCCCTGGCTTGGGGATCTGTGTGAGCTCAGCGGTGTGCTCTCCTCAGTAATCAGAAGGCCAAGCCCCTCGGCTCATGGAAAACAGGGAAGGACAGCGGCTGCCAGCTCAGAGGCGTCCTGGACGTTCACTGCTCTCACCCGTGGGCCTCCCCTGCTCCTGCTCCACTCCAATCCCTCCAACCACCCCTCGCAGAAGCCACCCTGCGCCTGCAGCTGGCTCTCCCTGTCCCAGTCCTCCGTGTCCAACTGAATCCATCTGTGGTGTGCACCATCCTGCCTTCCTCGAGGCCAACGTGCCCCATGTGCCCGCCAGCCTCTGCCAGCCCTGGAGAGCAGCAGGGCAGCATGGACGGCAGGCTTGCACACTGGGCACTGGGTGCGGGCCCCTTCCACACCCGGAGTGGCCGCACGGGGTCTCCCCTAAGGGACACACTCACTGCCTGCCCTCTCACTGGCTTAGCAGTGCCCGCTCAGGGCAGGTTCCCGTGCTCCCCTGCGCAGCTCCTCTCTGGCAGCCTCCCAGCTGCACTTAGTCCTCACCTGACCCTCTTGGCCCTTCACTCGCGCAGACTTGGGGCTCAGCGAAAAGAGGCAGCCAACAACCTGTGCAAAACAGGCCAACAGTACAGAGGGCTCGGTCAATATACGATCACGCCAGCAAGTTCTGCATTGTAGCCCAGCCAAGCATCTGAGGGCTGTCAGGCCAGCGGCACTGCCCCAGGGTGGCAGAAAAGGCTCTGGTCTGGGCTCTAGGAGCACGCAAGCACCTTGCAGTTTTCACGTGACCTTAGCCCTCCAACAGCAGCTGCTACTAAGGTGGCCCCCACGCTGCACAGCAAATTCACCTCCACATCTCAGGTGAGGAAACTGGGGCCCACGGTGCTAAGCTAACTGTCCAGGGCCACCCTGCCAAGCAATGGCAGCTGCAGTGGCAGAGAAAGGACCTTCCAGACTAAACGCCTTCCCTCCCCACATTCCCTTAAGGGCCATGGGCCAGCGCCTTCCTCATAGGGCCGCACCACCGCCTCCAAGAGAAGCTGCTCTGTGCGCATCCACTTACTGTACCCCAGGGGTGGGGGCCTGTGACCTGACAGAACACCTGTTTCCTCCAACAGAGCCTTGTTTGTACACAGCAGCGGCAGGAAGCACCAGTTGCAAGGTGTGAGGGGGTGTGCCTGGCTTTGGGACCGCAGCAGCCCATGAGGCTGTGCAGCCTGAGGCTGTGGGACTGCGGCCTGCAGTGGCCTTGTAGGAGGCGGCCTGACCCCGCAGGCACCTGGAGCCCTGCCAGCAGCTGAGCTGCCTCCCTTCCTGCAGGGGTGGGGGTGGGGAGCAGAGAGGAGAGGTGTGGACACTTGCCAGCTGTTGGGGCCCGGCCTTGGGAATGGCCCCTGCTCTGCTTGCCCGCTGCTGCAGAGAACTCTGGCTCTCACAGGGGCCCGCGCCCTGGGCCCTCTCTGTGGAGTTTTGCTGGGCCCTGCTTGTGAGCGGCAGAGGAGGAGCTGCAGATTATCCAAACAGCACAGCCATAGCCAACCCCACACGGCGGCAACAAGTAGGGCAAGGAAAAAGCGTCCTGCTTGCCGCAAACCTATGGAACAAACAGCAACGAAGGTACAGCTCCGTGCTGGTCGCGCTGAGATGCCACGAGGGACAGGAACAATTAGGAGGCTCAGAACGACTATGAAGCAGGCAGGCCAGAGGGATCCAGAATGCCCTGCCTGTTCCTACTTTCCTACTTTTTGTTTTTCTGCAATATTGGGGATTGAATGCAGAATGTTCACACTGAGCTACATCCCCAGCACTTCTTTCTTTCTGTTTTTCATGTTTTGGTACCAAGGATCGAACTTAGGACCTCGCACTTGCCGGCAAGTGTTTATGCTGCTGAGCTCCCTCTCCAAGTCCTTCTGTTTTTCTTCTTCTTTTTTTTTTTGGTGACAGAGTCTCACTGTGTAGCTCAGGCTGTCCCTGAGTTCACTACGTAACCCTCATTGATCTCAAGCTTGCTGATCCTCCTGCCTCAGCCTCCGAGTACTGGGATTACAGGTGTGCCCCACCACTCCAGGCTCTTAAGAATTTTAAGACAAAAGCCCCATCAAGTCACTATTACCCAGGCTGGGCTCAAACTCAGAATCCTGCTTCAGTGCCCAAAGTGCTGGGACCGTACGTATGTGCCACTGTGTCTGGCTCTTCCACTTCTTGACCCTGTAATTTTTTTTGAATATTATGCAGAAATATAATTCAAATTCAAACCATGGAAGAGCTTGTACAGAGCATCATCCCCACTGGTAAAGAAGGGAAGCTGTGAGCGGATGAAGGCTACTTTCGGGCAGCTACGCTGTGTGTGTGGGCTCAGCAGGAGCAAGGGCGACATCTCCCCATGGGAAGGACGGAAGGTCACTGCTCAGTGAAGCAAAGTCTGACAATCACGGGGTGCTAATGACCACCAGGGTCTTCTTCCTATTTTTCTTCTTTCAAAGCAGCTTCAATTCACCTCTCGCAAAAACAGGCTTTATAAGGCAGGGGATGAGGTCCTTCAGTTAAAACCTGGGATGGGGTGAAGGGATTCCTGGGATGGGGTGAGTAGTATGGTTCCCAGCCTGGCCTCAGGGATAACACCTCCCCCAGGTCCTGGCTGGGGTTGGGCAGTGAACAGGGGCCCTCTACCCCTAATTGCCAAGCCCCTCCAGCATGGCGTGCAGACACAAGCCCACCCAGGTGGGGCCCATAGCCTACCACTGCGCACGACTGGCCCTGCCGGACCTCAGATGGGAAGGGAGCAGATTTCACACACAAGGGTCCTGGGAAGAGGAACTTGCTAGGTGCATAACCACAAGGACACAGTGGTGGTTGCTGGACAGAGAGGGTGGGGACGGTGCAGGTGACAAAGGCTCAGCTGGAAAGGCTGGCCGATGAGGCACTCAAGCTATGGCAAGAGCAACAGGAAGACCCTGGAGGAATTAGGGGAGAGATATGACCTGGTTTACACTGCTAAAGGACCCCTGCCTTGTGAGTCCAAACAGGCGCCACTGAGGAGCCAGCTACTGCCACATGGGTGAGACTCAGAGGTGGCCTGGGCCTGCAGTTGGCAGAATCTCCAAGAAGCATGTGGAGGGAAGCCCAGCGCACACCTGGCCCCTGGCGGTCTGCCTCTGCAGGACAATCTGCAGCCTTCGGGCTGCGCCTCCTGCCAGCGCAGCCCCCAAGCAGGGCGCAGGTCTAGTCACCCACCCATCCCAGAGGCGGAGTCTGGTTCTGCTTATGTGGGGGCCTACACCAAGCAGCAGGCTCCTTCCTACCTGGCTCCTGCCCAGCCTGGCCTGCTCGCTGCCCCCGCTGCCCACCCATCACACCCGCCATGTGTGGTGCCCCCGCACCTCTGCTAGCTGCACAGCTCCCGAAGAGGGGGCCACATGTCTGGAGTACTTCCTCCTGCCGCGCGAGTCTGGCTTGGACGCACACCTCCCGCTCCCCCAAGCGCTCACAGTCCTCACCTGGCGTCAATCTGGAGGATCAGGGATGAGCCTGAGCAGGAACCTAACGCTTCCCTAGGCGCCCAACACTGGAGCAACCCCCAAGTCCTGGCGGAGCCTACCCAGGCAATGCGATGCGTGGGGCTCAAGGACAGAAACACAGCCCCAACCCCTGCCATGGCCCCAAACCTCAACCTAAAAAAAAAAACCCTGAGATGAAGCTCACACACCACAAAACACACCATCTTGCAGTGTACTTTTCAGTGGCTTTTAGTGTATTTGTCAGATTGTGCAACCTTCACCACTATCTGATTCCAGAACGTTGGCACCAGCCCAAAGCGAAACCCTGCATCCACTAGCGAGCGCTCTGCGTCCCGCGCCCCCTCCGCCATGGCAACCAGCACCTTACTGCCTGTCTCTGTGGATTTGTCTATTCTGTATGTTTTGTCTAAGTGGCAAAAGGCTCAGCACCCTTCCAGGCCACAGACCCCAAGTGGAGCCCACACAACGGGCCACACTGTGCCCAGCCCCACAGACTTGCATACCTAGCAGTCTCCATTTCCCCTAAGCAGTGACGTCTCACACAGCCCAGAATCCCCCCAAGTCTAGCCTAAAGCTAGCCCACCTGCTTCTCGCTCTGCCCAGGCCCACGTCTCACAGCAGAGAAAACAAAACAAAACAAAACAAAAAACAATGGTTACTGGTCTTCTTCCGGAACTGCCTATGAGCCTGTTACGTGCCTGAAGAGCACCAGTCACAGAACAAACTTTGACCTAATTTCCCTCTCCCAAAAGAAACCTTCCAAGTCCAGCACCACAAAAGCGACCTCTTGGGAAAGCTCTCTCTGCACCATAGCAGCTGGCTATGAGCTGGGCACGTAGGCCGTTCCTTCTGGCGACTCTAAGGTGGACTTCAGGGTTCTCCAGCGTGGCAGCCACATGGCCATCCAACCCACATGGGAACGAAAAAGGTCTCGGGGCTGGGTCTTCCTGCTGCGGGGAGGCCCCAGCGATTGGTCTGGAGCATCTCAGCTCCAGCGCTGGCCACCTGACACCCCCAGGCAGGGCTGCTGGCAAGAGGGTGAAGGGGCTGCAGGACGCGGCCTGTGAGCAAGGGGTAGAAGGTGCCTGCGTTTGCCCACCTCCGATGAGTGTGAAAAAGGGTATACTATGGAAGAAACTTCCCAAGGCAGATTTTCTGGAGATCTTGAGAAAAGGTCTTGGCTGCTTTAAAAACATATCTTTCCTGGGTCCAGAAATGTAAGCCTGGAACCAGTTGATAAATGTGCTTCCAAAACAGGTCAATCTATTTTGATCGGTTGTGCATGATGCTGCATACCTATAATCCCAGTACTATGGGAGAATGAGGCAGGAGGACTGTATGTTTGAACCCAGCAAGGGCCACTTATGACTGCCTCAACACAAAAAATTAAGAAAACAAAAGGACCTGGAATTTAGCTCATTGGGAGAGCCCTGGGTTCAGTCCCTAGAAATGAAAACAACAAACCCAACCACAAGCGGAGACCTCCATACAACTTTTCATGCAACTAAGAAATGATTTTTGCTTGTTATGTTTTGCAACTATCAGGTTTAGAAGATGACCCCAAACTGCCTTCCCTCTCACACCCAGGGCCACTCCAACATTGGCCCCCGCCTCCACCCCATCTCCAGCCCACAGAGCAGCCGAAGCAGGGCACAGACAGCTGGTGCTGAATGCTCCTCCCGGGTCCAGCAGCTGGGTGCTGGGGGCAGGAGAAGGCGCAACACCCAGATGGGTGTCTGCTGCAGCTCGGGCGAGACCTAAAGCTGCCAACTCCGTGACCCAGGCCAGGTGGGCGTGCTAGTGCTGACTGTGGGGTCCATCATTTGTTTGCTCGTTGACCAGGGTGGGTCAAAGGACACCAAGTGGTCCTGTCACCCACACCTTATGGCAACAGGATGTCCTCCCTGGTCTGGGCACTCCCTTGCCACCTGCCTAACCGGAGGAGCACTGCTTTCTTCCAGCCCTGCCAGGAAGTTTCTCAGGCCTAGGCCTCCACGCTGGTCAGTCACCAGGGTGACCCAGGTCCACACCAAGCATAGCCTGCCTTGTCCACAGCACAGAAGGGCAGGGTTGTGTCAGCTGGCCCCAACTCCAAGGGTCTATACCTGGCAGGGGATCCCAAAAATCCTCTAGTGAGCACCTACAAGTGTAGGGCACAGGCCTCCAGAAAGTGGCTGCTTGAGGGCGAAAGGGTGGGACCAAAGCTCGACCCCCACAGGGCCAGGGAGATGGCTCAGTGGAATAAGCACTTCCCTGGCAAGCACAGGGCCTGAGTTCAA
>NDGN011530765.1:3885-19299 GCA_002564285.1 Tympanoctomys barrerae
GTAGTCTGGGCTGGAATTTGTTTTCATAGAGGACTTGAAGTACTCTGCTCCTTGCTCTTCTTGAATTCATGGTTTGGGAAGAGAAGTCTGCCATTATTCTGATAAATTTTCCTTTAAATGTGACCTGTTTCTTTTCTCTAGCAGCTTTCAGTTTATTGTTCTTTGCTAGATTTCTGGGATCTCAACTGTTATATGTCTCTGTGTTTTTAATTGGAGTGATGTTCTTTGGAGTTCTATATACTTTGGTTACCTGAGTATCAGAGTGTTTCTCCATATTTAGGAAGTTTTCTGCTCTTGCTTCTATCCATATTCTTTTCATATCATTTGTATTGTTTTCTTCTTTCTCATTGATGCCTATTAGTCTCATGTTGTTCATCTTTGCATTGTCTTGCAGATGTGAAGTATTTTTTCTTGCATCCTAATTGTTTTTAAGAGATCTTTTCTGACTTTTTCACTGGCTGCAATGGTGTCTTCAAGATCTGAATCTCTATCTTCACTTTCACTCAAATGGTTTTGCAAGCATGTGATTGAGTTTTTAAGTTCCTCTGTATCTCAATGACTCTGCTTCATGCAATCTATTTCTTTCCTATATTGTTCTTTGAGGGATTCCATCATTTTTCTATTCTTTATTTTTTTAAGCAGTGTCTTGAGAAGCAGTTATTAATTCTTTCACTATAGTTATCCTTTCTTTTTTCATATATGATTTCTGATCTGATTTCCTCTCTGTTTCTGCAATTGATTCTTTATTTCAGACAATTCTAATTCAGAGATTTCTTTATTTCAGAGGTTATTTCTGATCTCAGTTCCTCTATAGCTTTCGGAAGTTGTTTCTTCGCTTCAGATGCTATCAATTCAGACATTTCAGTTGTGTGATTCTCAATTTATTCTGTGCTAGTGTCTTTTGCAATTATTCTGTGTTGGCTCATGGATTGAGATTGCATTTTACTCCTCTTTGTCATTTTGTATAGCACTTCCTCTGACCTTTGGTGTAGAGTTTCATGCAGGTATAACCTTCGCACCTACTGAAATTCAGGTGCAGATCTATAAAGTTTGAATTCATCTATTGTACCTGGCATGGGTCTGACTGCCGTTCTCAGTTTCTTCCTGCTGCAGCCCTTGGGAGTGAACCTGTTTTGTCCCTCTGGCAATATGCTCTCCTCCTGGATTTGCTGAATGGTTCTAGCGCTTAGCTTCTCTGCTGGGATTTCAGCTGCAGAGTTTTACCCCAGGCTTGTATGTAAAGCCTGGGGTTGTTCTGGAGGTGTCCAGAGAGCAGGACAGAAGGACTCATTTATTAGTGGGCTTGGGCTGGGTCAGGAGGGATCCAGTGGGCACAGGGGAGTGTGGAAGTACTTCTGTACTCTTGCCATGCATGGGCATAAGCTTGGTCTGGAGGGGTTCCATGAGCCCAGTGGAAATTCTCACTCACTCACATGTCCTGTTCTGGGTCTGGAGGATTCTGGGTATGGGTCTGCTCTTCCATGCGCTCTCTGGGCCTGGGTTTGGGCTGGGTCTAGAGGGGTCCAAGGGTCATAGGGGAGTGTGGAAGCTCTGCCACACCCATGCCGTGTCTGCTTTTGGGCTAGATCTGGAGGGGTCCTTTTCTTTTACTTATTAGTTTTTAATTTTTAAAAAAATCAGTGTCAGTATAGTTTAAAGCAACAAAAATTCAGGCAAGGAAGTAACTTATCATGTACTTTGGAATTAATTAACTCACATTAATGAAGCAAGACTCTATGCCCTGTGAAGCATGAAGGTTTTTGGTGTAACTTGTGAAAACCAGTGCCACACATATGTCAGAGTGAGGCATTCTTATCTTCCTGATCGTGTGTAATTCTTTTTAAGAGCAGAAAATATTTATTGAGGGGAAAGAAATCTTCTGTCCAAGACAAAGACAGAAAGGAGCCTGAGTGGGTTTCCAAGAGTTTACCTTTTCTAGGGATTTTTATAGACAAAATCCTGAGGTGAGGCAAGTCTGAGGTAGAAGCAGAGGAACTCGCTAGGTGGTTAGGAGGTGCAACAAAACTGTGGTCTACCACTAAAATTACTTGTACAATTGCTCACCTAAAATTCATTAAATCAAGAACAAATGGGAAGCAAGAAAGTAATTTAGCAAGTGGGCATGAATACAGAAGAAGGGTTTTTTCTGTAGGGGTTGGGTTAGAGACTCTTTCTGGCTTTTTCAAGGCGATTTCTATCTATTCATAATACCAATCCATGATGGTCATCCCTAAGGAGGTATGTGGTGGCATTTGTTTAATCTTTAGTCTTTAGGTCTGACCCACAGCAGGAGTGCCTGTATCTCCAGCAGTTGCAAGGTATCTTGGTTGCCATATTGTCTCTTTCAAGGGCCTAGCACTGTCTGACTGCCTATAATATTTCTATCTAACTCAGCTGCCTATAGCACTCCCCGCTCTGAAGAAGTAATCTGAACTGCTATGAGGAAATCATGGATGATAACTGCTCTGGTTTCTTCAGGATGAAAGGGGTCATAGGTTCTGACTGGCAGTGAGAGATACTCTCCAGAGTTTCTATCTAAGGGCCTTTGATAGACACCAGGCATTTTCATCTTGGGTAGGTGTATAGATTTGAGTCTGGAGGAGACACATTTAACTATGTGTGGGCCAAATAGTAACATCAACAGAATATTTATGAATGCAGTCAACCAAAAGTTTTACCAAGTGGAAGCAACAATGACTTTTTATAAAGAGGTTAAGGTTAAGATTGAGGGAAATTTTGAGTCTCACATGTCATTGATCTATTGTTTAACATCTTCAACAGCTATTGAGACATTAGCAGAAGGATCAGGAATGTACACATAAAATTAATTTCTATAATTTTGTAAGTATTGTGTGTAATTTTTTTGCACTAAGTCCTGATTATACTCTGCTAAGGACCTGAGGGTACCCTTCATAGGTCTTTCTTTCTTCTCAGATCTGCTATGAGCTTTAGCCACCATGGTCTTTCTGGTCTCTTAGTTCCTTATTCTTAATTCAGAGAATCCACCTAACTTGGCTTGGATTCTGTCTTCCACTGCGTTGACTGAGAAATTCTGCTATGGCAAGGTCAGTCAGTCATATGTGTTATACTTCAAAGGAATCACTGCCCTGCATTGCAGATGTATAGAGTTCTGCAATGATGAGCTTATATGTTTTGCCTTTATTAGAAGTAGGTGGTAGTAAGTTGATTCAAGTAATTAGTCTGGCTGCTTAAGAACAGAAGAGAAAGTTTTCTCAAACCTTTGTGAAAGATGTAAAACATTTCTAGAACATACTTCCACAATATTAGGAAGGGACTTTTAACACTCTGTGTCAGAAATTGGTCATAAAACTAATGCTAAATTTGCAGCAAAAAATAGACCAATATCTACAATAAACATTGATGCAAAAATCTCCCAAATCCCATTTGCAAATAGAATGTAATGCTATACAAAATGGTAGCAATCCCTTAGCTGTGCTGCATATCCCAGCTTTCAATATTTAATCAAATCTTGAAAAGAATTCATGTATTTTCCTGATTTCACACTATAAAAGTAAAAAGTTATATTATCTCACTAGACATAAAAAAGATTTTCACAAAATTCCTTATGAAAATTACCATAGACTAAGGAAATTATTCCACTCTAGTAAAGGACACCTGAAGCATACATCATTCTAAGGGGTAAAACCTGTACACTTCACATACAGGAAAACAATAAAGCAAAACTGAATGTTCAGTTTAAGCACATAAAATGAAATCAATGTTTTTAGTTATCTACAGAATATGTAGTGAATGGAGATTCACATCCTTAGGAATAGTTAAAATAATAAAGAAAGGCAGCTCTAAAATGCTAAAGATAAGGAGAAATTTCAAATTCAACTGTAGTGGAATTTGAACTTTACCAGTAGTAAAACTGCTTCAGTAAAGAGTTTGTTTCGTTACTGAAGAAAATTTTTTTTTAAATTTAAAACATTATTCCTATGCAATGACCCAACAAGTTCATTCATGTATTTATGAGACTTGTAAGTGATGGTCACACAAAACTTTGTACAGAGATATTTACATCTGGCTGTGAGTGTGTCTGTGTGTGCGTGTGCATGTGCATGTGTGTCATATCAAGGATGCAACTCAGGGCCTCCATGCTGATTACATCCCCAGCCTTTTATTTTTAATTTTGAGACTGAGTCTCACTAAGTAATTACTAGTCAAACTTGAGTTTCTCCTGTGTCAGACTCCAGAGTTCTGGGAATATAGGAGTGTGCATCCATGCATGGCTAATCTTTTATAGTAGAAAAAAACTAAAAACAGGACCAGCCAGATAGCTCAGCAGATTCAAGCACTTCCTTAGGTAGACACAGGGGTCGGAGGTTCTATCTCCAGCCTGCTATGCTGACCATG
Source organism: Tympanoctomys barrerae (assembly GCA_002564285.1). NCBI lineage: Eukaryota > Metazoa > Chordata > Mammalia > Rodentia > Octodontidae > Tympanoctomys > Tympanoctomys barrerae. Next base: position 8,263 of record NDGN011530765.1, read on the forward strand.
TCTCTTGGGTACGGTTAGACAGAGATTGAGACTGGGAATGGTGGGGTGCATCTATAATCTCAATATTTGGGAGGCTGTAAACAGGAGGATCGCTACGAGTCTAATCTACATTGTGAGACCTTGTAGACCCTGTCCTAAAATACACACACACACAAAAAAGAAAAAGCAAAACAAAACAGAAACTGAAAGGAATGCAAAAACATGCCAATAGGAGAATGAATAAATTATAGTACAGATAAAGGAAGGTGTGCTATTCAGCAATATAAATAAAAACTCTCCCAATATGTTCATGTGGCAAAACAGCTGGATACAGAAAGAAATGCATTCTCATGCCCCAGTTGTATAAAGCTTAGAAGAGACAAAGTTTATTTATGACTATAGAACTCAGAAAAATTCTCATTGAGGATGATTAGGAAAGTATTTTCTCTTCCTAGCCTACTTTCTGGGCTGATGAACATATCAGTATCCTGATACTAATGTGAGCTATACAGGAATATGCATTTACAAAAGCATCTTGAAAAATACAGTTAAGACTCATGCATGTCACTTTGGAGCATTTTATCTCAATTAAAAAGCAACTCAATGGATAACTAAACATTTCTTAAGAGTGGCAATAAGTATAAAGATTCCAAAGAAAGTCAAGGAGGTCTAAATTACAGAAGACTATGATTGGGCTCTCAAAAACAAAGAAATGTTAGATTGATGAAATTTGCTTATAGAAATCCTTAGGAAAAAAGATTATGCATAAAACGTCCTCCCAATAAGGACCCACTGAAAGAATTTAACCAGGAGTCATTGTGTTAATGCAGTATTTTTAGATAAGCATGCACAGCCAAGAATTAACTATGAAATAGAAAGGAATTTCTGCTGTTGAAAACCAGAGCACAGAATTGCCTTTAAGGAAGTCAGCCTCTTGAACCTTTGCAGGCTGCAGAGTCAGAAGGCCAAGAGAAGAGTACAAAGTATGAAAATCATGCAGCACAAACAAGTTCATGGACATTGTTTCAGTAAGTGAAAGAGTCTAGTCTCATTGGAATCTAGGAAAAGGATGTTTCTTAAAGGACTACAGCCAGGAAGCATTCACAGGAGCAACCAGACTATATCTGAACAGCATAAGAATCTAACCAGCCTGGAGCCAAAGTCAACACCTGATTATGGAGGAAAGTGCAAAAAGAAGAAACATCATAGTGCATTGGATTTAGATTCCTAATAAATAGAGACCTTACCTGTCCCAAAGGATGTAATTAAGAACCTTCCATCCCAGTAACCTAGTGCTCTAGAATTAAAATGTTAGATGGTTTATTTTTCTGTTGTTTGTTTTATTTTGTTTTTGTACAAATGACAGTTATTCAAAGATGTTTCATTCTAGTACATTTTAGAAGACATTGGCCTCACAATTCAATTTGTGGGTAAGTACTGGACATATAATATGCTTTTATAAACTTAAACCTACATGCATGGGAGTCAGAATGATTATTAAAATATAACCAAGAATGTCCTTGAAAAACATAGAGCTTATATTTTAGTTTGAGGTGGCAACTCAAACACTTACTCTATTTTCAAAAATCATAATTTAAATTTCTAAATGAAATTACCTAATTGTTCCAGGAAAACTAGAGGTTATTTCCATGCCCAAACTGTTATTGGACCCCTTCAATAATTGTCTACAGGTTTGTAACATAAAACTTTATGGACAAGCATAAATAATTATAAATACTTGCTCTTACAAGACACAGTATTTTTTATTTGTTTTAAAAACAATTGAAACTTCTTCCAAAACAGATATTCAAGTAGAGGGTGAGAATGCTTGCTGATCCCATCATGTTTTATAATAAATGTTTGAAAAATGAAAGCATTAACAAAAAAATTTCCTGTAGCGCACATGCTCTGGCTGTGGAGGGAAATCTATTGTGAAAAATTAGAAAATGTGCTAGCAAATGTTTAGATGTTTCCAAATATCCAGCTGTTTGATATTCTGGAGCTCTTTCATCCAGTTGATTGAACTGTGGATGTTTCTCTTTCACATCTGCTTGTTATTATGTAAACATGACAATTAGTTTTGTTATCATTATAATAGTCTGACCCTGTAAATAACTATTCTTTTATATAGATAGCTCATATTGCATACTTATTCTGAAGAGTTCTTATCTTTAGGGTTCTCTTAAAACTTTATTAGACAAGTGTGTCAAGTATGACTTGATCTGCTCCCCAGTGAGATAGAGTTGGTGCCTCAAAATGTGGTGGCAAATAGGAGCGGTGAGAAAGGGGTCCGCCTTCCTGCTGGCTATCATATTCTTCAAGTGGCTGGCTTGGAGTGAGGCTTCTTTACAGTGCTCATATTCCAAATACTGTGTTATATCTATTATAGCTTTATTTTGTTCATATAAGAATTAAATTTCCTTTTGTGTGAGAGACAGCTGGACATTATGAAAATTTGTACCTGTCTGGACCACAGGATGATGGACAGTTTAGAATGTTCTCTCTTATTTCCTATTCTAATCTCTAATTAAATTTGTTTCTGTTGTTTTCACATACGTCTAAACCACAGCTTTGTGTTACAGGGAGAATTGCTTGTTGAAGGACAGAGGATGAGAAGTATTGTTATGCATTGAACTTAATTCAGTTCAAGAGAACATCACAGTTCTCTCCTAAGGCATATGGTTTACAAGTGAAGTGAAATTGACCATAACAGTAGCCTCTCAATCCAGTAAGAAAGAGAAGTCAAGAGGATTCAAGTCATTGACTGGAAGGTCTCTTAGAAAAGAACATACATAACTGAAACTACAAGTGGGGTCTCTGCTGTCATGCGTTATATACTCCTTTTCCTTCCTATACTCTTCTAAGCATGAGTTGTTATTTTTGTCATAATTTTATTATAGACACAGTTTTAAATTTTCATTTTGCTAAGCCTAGCACAGCAATCCAAGAAATATTTAATTTAAATAATTACCTTCTAGGGTACTTTTAGTTAAACCTTATAGCTTTCTTTTAATATCTAACTCTCTGACCTAAATTATTTATAATAAATTTCCATGAAAATTAAAATTATAACTTTCATATCATATTGATCTTATATGAAAAATGCACTGTTTATTAAGAGGGTTAGGGGATTTCTTTTCAAATACAGGTCACTAGTTTTACATGTGAATTCAATGCTAAAATATTAAGAACTTTTCAACTGGAGTACAGTTGATAAAATACCATGCAATGGACTATCTTTACTTACTGAAGGTACTTACAAACTGTGGTATGAACACAGGAAGCATCAGAAAGAGCATAATGGAGAAAAGTAAAATTCCTAAAGATAGTAAAATAAACAAGAGTTATGAATATTCACTATAAGAGAATAACTGTTTTCATAAAAAGTGTCACCTTTCTTACAAGTAAATGAAAGAACTTCTGTAAGATGCATGTACATTACATATGACTGTGACCCTCCTGCAGTCCCATACCCTGAAATATAGTACTGTATGCCTTCTTTATTAAAACCAGTACCTCTGCTTGAGTTCTTCTCTGTCATGCATAACTTTCTCTTTTTCTCTATTCTATTTGTCTTCTGAGTAATTTGCTCATTTGGCGTATCATTCCTAACTAATTTATTATAAATGTTAGCTACAGGAAACCAAGCACATCTCTTAGTTTTTAAAAGTCATGTCCACATGCAAAATGTACTCATTTCACAAATGTCTTTCTATATTAATTCACTCATCCAGAGAGATCTAACTAATTCTTATATCAGAGTAAAAGAAACTCTGAGAGGCAGCGTATAATTGCACAATGGTTGATAGGAAGAGTTCTTCTGGACACCAGAGCAATTTTTCCCAAGCTCCGTTAAATGTCTTGTAAATAATGATAGTCAATGTGGATGGTATGTCAGTTTACAAACAGAAGTAAAATATAAATAAATTTTAAAATGTTTTATACTATAAATCATTCATCCTTCTCTAACAACAATGAAACCCTAGAAAAGAAAAATATTCCCAATTCACCATTCTCTAGTAGCAGCAAAACCCTAAAAATAAAACATCCCCCAAGGGAAACTCTGTATACTGAAAACCCTCCATAAAGTACACCATGATTCCTGAGATTTTTTCATATTATGAATAAAAAAAATTAACACAGTTTTGCAATTTTCTTAGGCCCTTGAACATTCCTAAAAATGCATATACCAAAGGCATAGCTCTTTATCTAATAGTATAAACTGTGTTCCACGACATTTAATATGAAAGAAATGTATTTACCTGTTTGACACACAAGTCTTGCATGACTAAAGAGCCATACTATACTCAAAAATGGATACTTGTCATCCTAGAATTTCAATTTTCACTATTAGTCAATAAATGCAACACAAACTAAAAATATTAGTTTTTTTTTTAATTTTCAAAAACTATTATTCTAATAGTATATGTTTGCAATACATAATAATTAAATCTATCTTGAAGAAATGGTGCCTACGCATATCACTTCTTAATCGTGTCTGGGTCACTTTCTTCACCCTCCCTCCTTGTCCATTCTCAGGTGCCCTTGCATCTCCACAAAGTTTATATTCTTGTTCCTCTCATCTATATTTTATTTTGACATTTAAATTATGTATATTTTGGTTTCTCATATGAGAAAACTCATGTGATAGTTATCGTTTTATGTTTGATTTATTTCACTTAGCATTATGGTTTCATGGTCCATTCATTTTCTTAAAAAATTGAAATATTGTGAATGGATTTCTTATGGAAATTAAGCTGCTGATTGTAAGTATAATACAGAAAGTCTAAGAGATTCTTTAATAACAAAAATGTCAAAAAGGGAGGACTTTGTAAGCTATGAAGAGTCTAGAGTAAAGCTATATATGTTAATAATAATTCTCAGCAATGAAATGTACTGGATCAACAGATATTGCACAACAGTTGACATATATGTATATATATATGAACTTAACATAGGTGAAAATGTTTTTTGAATGTAATGGAGAAAAATAAGATACTTTTCCTGTTTAAAAAAAATTAATGGGCTAGTGAAATAGATCATCAGACTAAGCTCCAGCTTAGACAAGAGCAGGAACACAGGTTTGATCCCCGGTACCACATGCAGTGCCAGGCCTGCCCTTGGGCATGTTGAGCTGACCACCAAGACCAGACATGGTGGCACACAACTGTAATCCCAGAGCTGGAGAGGCTGAAAATAGGAGGATCACTACAAGTCCGAGATGTGTACTGAGATCCTTTACTAAATATGTGGCAAAAAAGAATATACTAAATATGTGGCATTAAAAGTTCTAAGACATGAAGCAAAAAAATTTAGCTATTGTGTTATTTGGATATAAAAGTATTGTCTTAAAAAAACAGCTTTAGTTTGACCAGCTATAAAACTAAAATTATTTCAATATTAAAATGAAAGTAAATACTTTAAGTGGTATAGAGGAACACACTTTTAATAATTGAAGGAAATTTCCAAGAAATTATTAATATGTGATGCTGATTGACATCAGCATATTCTTTAAGCAGACACCTCTTCTACACATATACTACATTATTATGTATTAGTATTAGGTTTGTATCATTATTTCCACAGTTTAAAATTGACATCGTTGTTTTAAGAAGACAGTTAACAATACTTAACAAAGCACACAATGACACAAAATAGGATAGGGAAAATCAAAATACATCCAGTAGCAGGATGCACATGCATACATTGTTGAAATGTACATCTGAACGTGTACAATGACTGCTTTCACTTCTCAAAGGTTGAGTTCAGTAAATCCACAGTCTGTATGACTTAGACCAGAATATTTAGTCTCTGAGCCTTTGCAGAAAGTTTTCTGACATAAATATATCCAGTGATTAAAATGGAGTTACATTCATAAACATGATTAATTCTCAAAACTGTTTATAGAAAAATTAAAGATTAATATGACATTTTGAATTTGAAATAATTTGTATGTGTGTAATTTAAATGCCATTATTAATTTTCTATTGTTGCACAACAAATGACTGATAATTCAGAGGCTTCAAAAATCTATTTCTATTAGCTCACAGTTCTGTAGGTCTACAGTATTTGGGAACAACATGGCTGGGAGTTTCTGCTCAGATAAGGATGGATTCTAAATCAAGGATAGGGTCACCTCTGAGTTTGGAGCTTCTTTGGCGAGTTCACGTTGTCAGAAGAGTTTGCTTTCTTACAGTTGTATATCTGATGTCCCTGTTTCCTTGATGCTGTACCTGAGCTCATTCTCAACAAATAGAATCTTTTCAGCAATTTTCCAAAGGCATGCCTTTCCACAGTAATTCCCTCCATCTGCAAATCTAGCAATCGAGAACCCTTCAGCATCAAAGCTATAAAACATTGCTTTATTTGTTGTTTTTTAACTTTTATTTATTTACTTACTTATTTTGAGACATGGTATTACTGTCCTGTTTAGGCTGACCTTGAATTCACCGTGTATCTCAGGCTGGCTTCAAACTCACTGAGATCCTAACACCCCAGTCTCAAGATATGAGATGATAGACTCATGCCAGCACACCAGCCATCTCTCACCCTTTGAATACCCTCCAAGTGGATCTTTCAATCTCCGAGATTAGGTAAGGTTATTTGAGAATATGCTTTCTTTCTGAAAGTCTGCTGATTTGAGATCTTAATGCAATCCAAATCTACCACAGCATTTGAAAATCATGTTTGATTGAGTAACTGGTAGGTGTGTGTACCAGGATATAGGAATTTGTGGAATTATCTTTGGATTCTGCATATATAATGCATGATAATAAGGACAGTCCTAAACAATATCATTTATTTCAGAAATGTATTGAAACAGAAATATTTTCCAAAGAGGTATATAGATAACTCAAAATCCACCCATTACATATTTTCTTTTAAACAAACTAAATAAATTATTAAAATGTGGTTGTCCTAGATAGTTAGCAAATACATATAGATTATAATATACTTCATATTTTGTGTGTATTTGAATGTTTATAATTAAATTTAAAGAATATGTTAATTTTCAAATTCAATTTCAAATCAGTCTTCTGTTTTTATCTTTAAAGGGAAATACAATAAAAACAAGAATACAAAATTTCAAGACAAGATTGGAGTGTAACAATGGTTAAAACATTGTGTACTATTATCGTCAAAAGTTTTACTCAAATTAAAACATTTAAGTACAGTAGAAAAGATAGCCCAGCATTGTAAGTGCCTGCCTGGCAAGCACAATGACCTGGGTTTGATCCTGGTACCCATGTCATGCAGGCCCTGCCCTGGACATGCCCTAATGACCACCGAAACTCAGCGTGGTAGTACACACCTGTAATTCCAGTGCTGGGAAGACTGAAACATGAAGGTCACTGTGAGTTCCAGCTGAAAGAATGCTGAAACAATGCTAAAAAAAAAAAAAAAAAAAACCTAGATTATACAAATTTCTTCAATTATATACATTTCTGTGAGTTTAGGTTTCTGTATTAATATATATTGCCCTAGTATGATTAAATCTTTAAGTCAGGGTAATATACCTTGCTTAATATCAGCTGAAGTGTGACTGTTTGCCTGAAAATATGCATGACAATATAAAAAATAAAGTTATTTTTCTGCTTTCCTGTTTTCACATAAAATAAGTTGGAGCTAGACTTTCCAGGGCTAATACATTGTTTTATCCAGTCTGTAAAGGATTTATCCTTCTAAATCTAAGCATCAAGACAGAGTCTTCAGTGCTTACATGGTTACACAAGCCTCAAGTTGACATCTACATTTATAGACAGAGAGATAAAGAAAGGACAGATAAAAGCATGTGAAGAAACACAGCTACATTTTATGTGGCTTCTTACATCTCTCACATAATCTTGTGTTTACATAGACTGGTCATTTATGCCATTCTATTTGCAAAGGAATTGAATAATATACTGTGTCCCAGGGTGCCACATATCCAATTCCAAATCAAACATTCTATCTCTAAGGAAGCAAAAGAGAGGAGAAATCAGGGTAGATGACTAGTAGTTTCACTTACATGACTAAATCCAACACCAGGACAGATAATCTAATGTGTAACTTCCACATTTGAAAGTTATAATTCTATAATATTTGCCTATAAAACACATAAAACATTTTACCATATGCATCTACATATATATTTAACCTGCCTGTCAAATTTATGAATATGAAAATCCAGCATAAAAACACAATCTTTTTGATAGGCACAGCTTTTTAAAAATAACATTTCCATGAGGCACTAAAGCTACAATATCTAAAACATTCCTTAAATGGGGAAAAAAATACACACACCACAGAGCTCAGAACCTGCTATCAATTCCATTCACAGTGGCAGAATGGCTCTAATAGCAAAGACATTTATGAGTCATAAATTACCATTTATAAATGCAGTATTTAGTGTTCATTTCAATGGACGACATATGGTCTCAACATTTCCAAATAGCTTGAACTGATAAATAGGCCACTGAAGTGGTTCAATTTGTTAAAATGCTAACACATTAACTCCTGCAGGAGTTGAGCTGAAGGTTTGCATATGAAGTGCTGAGCACTGACTTTGAACCTGTGAGATGCTACCTTTGGAAATGGAGCCAGGCTTGATAAAGCAGGTCTTGTAGCCCATTTTTCTTCAGGAATTATATAAGACCAAGCAAGGAGACTCAATGATCCATCAAGAACCCCAACTTGTTTTCACAAGTCAGAGTAGGACAACTGAATGCCAGCAATGTCCCACTGAGTTTAGCTGAGCTATATATTTCTTTTTACTTCTTCTTTATTATTATGTTTTCAACATAGAATGAATATTTTAATTATGGAGCATTGGCAAATACTCATATCATTGTGGATTCTTTTTATGTCCCCTTTCCTGTTCTTTGTTTCCCATCCTAAAATCCTCTTTGGTTCTCCAAAAAATATATTTTCCTTTTTTCTATCTTTTATTTTTCTTTTTAAATTATTTATACTTTGATCCTTTCATAGAAGAGAAACAACATCATATCTAACTTTATGAATGTTATTTATTTCACTTAGCATTGTGGGCTTGTGATATACCCATTTCTCTAGAAATGGCTTAAGTTTATCCTTTTTATGCTTAAATCGTATTCTATTTTGTATGTATACCACAATTTTATTATCAATTTATCTTCATGGGTTGTTTCCAACATTTAGTTTTCATGAATTGGACTTCTATATAAACACTGTTAGCTATATGGAGTGAACCTAATTGTGATCAAAATGTTTTCAAATATTTTAGGAGAAATAAATGGGATTATTAGCCACTGTGAAGTAAAGAAAAGAAGCAGAAAAAGGTGCATCCTTGACAACTAGCAAATTTGTATTTAAAATCAGTTGAATAGTGAAGCAAAATGAAGCATTGATGTCTCCACTTTGTCATAAGAAATAAATAGCTGGACAACTGGAAAACAATTCCAAGAGTTCTTCAAGATTAGAGAGAACACTGCTGTCCTCAAAACCGTAGAAAGCCAAATACAAAAACTTAAATCCTGACACACTATCATAAATGAATACCCAGAAGTCCCCAGAGGAATAAGAATTGGAGTAGAAAAACTAGACCTGACAATGACAAATTTATAGGGGTTCAACTAAGAAGTCTGGAAATTGTAAACTCCAAAGGTCCAATTTGAAGGATTCATGCCACACTTTGTGAATGTCACTGTCAGGAATTCTCCAACATGCTCAATGTCTATATTTTTTTGTCTGCCTTTTTTATTTATTTATTTATTTATTTATTTATTTATTTATTTATTTACAGAGAGGCTTAACCATGAATTTATTTGGAGATAGGTAAAATGTTTTGAAATATTTCCAAACAGAACAGGTCATTCTGTTCTTGATAAATTTGTCCTTTGTGAGAAATTATTTTACCAGAACTTACTGAGATAGTCTCAGAACTTAAATGACCAGGAGAAAGGGATCATCCAAGCAAAATTCTACCTAGAATTGTATATGAGAGAAGAATGATGATCCTCTATCTGGCTCTATTTATCCTGTTCCCCCAAAACAAGGAAAACTGAAAAAGCATGTGTGAATTTCTTGGGTGTGGGCATAGGCACACTAAAATTTGGAAGTTAACCATAGACTTACAGAATGCTTCCCTTCCTTCTAAACCTTACAAACTCATTGCTTATTGCTTATTTATTGATGTACATATAGTCCATTGTCCAATTTCCAACAAAACACATTAAGCCATAACAACAGTCAAGCAAAAAATAAATAAATAAAAGGAAAGAGCACATCAGACTCATACATGGAAGCAAAGGTAAAATTATCAGACTAGTATTTTAAGATAACTAATTTATCGGTTAAAATCTCTCACATAAAAAGATGGACAACATGTGTATTTAAATTACAGCTAGAGAAGGAATTCCCAAACACAATAAAAAATGAAATTTTAGAAAATAAAAGCTGTAGTAAAAATAATGCTTTGATGAGTTAGCAAATGATACAGCTGAGGAAAGAATATTTAACCTTGAGTTTATGCAAACACAAACTTACACAACAGCAAAAGAAATGAAAGTAAGGCTAAAAGAAAACTAAAACAGATTATCCATGGACTGTAGGGCAACTATAAAAATGTAACATACATGCAATATTGCTAGAGTAGACAAAATGGAAAAGAATATTTGATGCAAAATAACAATTTATCAAATTCAATGTCAGACATCCTACCACAAGCCCAGAGTTCTCAGAGCATAAATTGCATGATGAACATCAAACCAATAATGACAAAAAAACCAATTTACCAATGGCTAAAATCTGTAGTTAGACATATATTCTAATTCCAGAAAATCTAACACAAAGAAAAATACACAAAATGTTTACCTGCAGCTTATCTAAGAGTTATATCCATTTTCCCTAAAAACCATGAAAGCAAGAACAGAGTGAAGTGTATAATGTCTTATATACAGGAGCCAGGGAGATGGCTCAGTGGAATAAGCACTTCTCTGGCAAGTTCAAGGGCCTGTGTTCAACCCCCAGTTCTGGAAAAACAAAATGTCTTATATACAAAGAACTTTGTTGAAATTATTATTTTACACAAATGTCTATTAG
>NDGN011530770.1:318-16007 GCA_002564285.1 Tympanoctomys barrerae
AAGAAGAAGAAGAAGAAGAAGAAGAAGAAGAAGAAGAAGAAGAAGAAGAAGAAGAAGATAAGCGCTGGTTCTGAAAGAGCACAATGATGCCCCACTTAAAATGTAACCCGGGTAAACAAATGGGAAAGACACAGGTACAGAAAGAGTAGCATTCTGTTTGCTTTTACGTCCTCATCCAGATTTCCATGAGGGATTTTCAAGTAACTTTCCAGAAGCTGCCTAATTAGAAAGTCAGCGGAAGTTGCTTCCTCCTGTTACTCACAATGCAATGATACATTCAGTGAACAATGAAACAAACATTCCTTAGACACGGACCATGCATCAGGCACAGTGTGCGGCCCTAGAGACCAGGACCTCAGGATCAGCTCCCGAGGAGCGAGTAGATGAGGTCTATTTTTTCTTCCGGTCTTTTCCAGCAGTTTCCTTCAAGCTCTCCGCAGTGGTCTGTGCCATCTTTTTCAGTTTCCTTGCGAGAGCCGAAGCATGGTAGTGACAGCTGTCCACATGTTTATTAAACTCATGTTTAATAAATTCTGCTCTGTGGAGAGAAAACAGTGTCTGGCAATGGCGTATGGGAAAATCATCAGCGAAGAACCACGCTTACAGCAGCAGAGGCTTCGAGAGAAATCAAACTGATGCTGAGACCAATAGGACCGGAGTCATCAGAGCTCTGGGTGGCAAGCAATAGAGATGACATTTATTTATTTATTTATTTATTTATTTATTTATTTATTTTCTGTATAGTACAGGGTCTATAGGGTTTTACTACACAGGTCAGGCTCAGAGTGATTCTCCTGTTTTCAACCTCCCAAGCACTGGGATTATAGGTGCACGCCACCACACCCAGTCTCAATCACCATCTCAGGGCATCCCTGGGGCGGGGCCAGCACAACACCCTGGGGATGGAACCCAGATGCCTGTGCCTGTCTAAGCAAGCACTTTGATCTGCTGTGCTATCTGGCTGGCCCTCAGAAACCACTTTTAAATACCCTACTCAACCGAAGACTTTAATGGAAGACGACAATGGTGCACAAAGTGGATGAAATCTGTAAGTTAAGCTTTTCGAAATGGAAAGAATCCAAGCACATTAACTAGGTAGGAAATAGATTAAGGTTCTAAAGCAGAAATACTAGTATATTGTGGGTTATGCTAATCAGACTTCTTTCTTTCAGAAAGCAGCAGTTAGTGTTTCAAACCGATTCAGACCTTTACACAAAGTTCATTAGGAAATGATATTTCTTTTTTGTTGCCAATCTTATAAAATAGAATTCAAAGCTTTTTTTCCAGAATTCAAAGCTTTATTATGACAATAATCTCACTTAAAACTGTGGAAAAGGACAAAGAAAATGTAGTTATGGTATGGGAAGGACCTGGTGGCTGCACCCATCAACTCTGCGCATATCCCGCTGTCTGAAACAGTCATTTAGCTGCAGCTAGCTGCAAGCAAAGATGGACATCTAAGGCTGCTGTCATCAGCCTTGTGCCCACCTTAAAACTTACTGAAATAAATAAGAGCTGGATGAAACAGATGCTGTGAAAATGACTGCTGCCTCGGTTGCGTCACAGAAACACCAGAGGCTTGGCCTAGCAGGGGCCAGCGCCAACACGGCTCTGAATAAACAGCACGATTCCTGTGTTTCCTTGATCGCTACAAAGAAGCTGGCCTTCTCCTGGCTTCAGAGGTTTACATCACCCACCAAAGTTGAAGAATCCTCCTGCGAAAGTCATGAGTGTGCACTCCGGGACTGGCTGAGTGAACAAAAGGGAACAGGCCCCCTTCACAGCCCGCAGTGAGGTGCTGCCCTGGTACCTCCACACTTGATGAGGAAGGACGAAATCAGAAGCCAAGGAAAGTGTTCGCTATGCGCAAGCCGCCATCTGCTAGAAAATATATCATTACGAAAAGGACTTTCTTTAAAATGATATTATCAATTCTATTTTATTCATTCATACTAACTCCATGTAGCTCAAATTTTCTGAATTCTTGGTGAAACAATTCCAGAACTTTTATTATAAATTCTTGGCCAAAATTTTTGATCTTCATCCAAGAAAAGTGTGATGATATTTGATTAATTACTCTTATTAAGCTAGGAACTTCCAGCTAACTTCATGAAAAAAAATTCTGCTACTTTGAGACAATAACAGAGTGAACATTACATTTGATGTCTGGCAAACGAGCTTAACCTATAAATGCATATTGGCCAAATGTGTACCTCTTTGAACTTATCTTTGCTTTAAAATAAAAATCATAATTTTATAATACAGGATCATTCATTTTCAAGCTACTTTAGGATGTAGATGGCACTACTTAGCACATATTAGTGGCTCAACAATTAGCGGTGCTACATCCCACCACTTCCATCTCCCAGGCATACTTCATTCACTTGCCAAGATAGTGTGATATGGCTCATATGTTTCAGCTAAATGGCATCGTTTCTAGTGAGACAACATATGGGCCATGCACAGGCATAATTTGAATTGCATACACACTTTTCCTAATTAGTACATCTTTCTCATCCAAATTACCATATAAGCCTATCTATAGTTCTAAATAGTTAATAGTGTCAGATACGATTGATTTAAAGACATACATCAGGCAATGTTGCAATGATTATGCATAAGATTGGTGTCTTGGCAGAAATGTCCCAAAAATAAAAAAGTAATTCTTACATAAGCATAGACTGGCCATGTAACAAATGTTTTATTCAAGGGCTGGGGATGTAGCTCAGTGGCATAAGCCCCTGTCTGACAAGTGCAAGGTCCCAAGTTCAATCCTGAGTACTGAAAATAAATAAATAAATAAATAAATAAATAAACAAACAGATATTTTACTCAAATCACTAATTGAAAAAGGAGCCTGTCAGAACATAGAAATAGTTCAAAGCAACCCAAGAACAGTGATGTATATAATCAGCCCATTGAAGGAATGCTGAAATTAATTTGGTAATAGATTCAACTTTGATTGATGAACTAGAGAAAAATAATACTGTAACCTCTGAGATGATCTCTTCTATTGGAGAGGCATTTATAAATTAACACATCATTTTAAGTATAGACTCTAAGTAATTACTAAAAAATAAAATCAAATTAATGTCTTCTGTAATTAAAAACACCCTCTGTCAAGCATGTTCAATGACATTCCAATATCAAATTGAGAGGACATGGGATCATTCTTTTTGCATTATTTCCAAATTTTAGAGATCTTCTTGCTAATAAGAGTGAGCCCATTGCTAATTAATTATAGTACCTAAATGCAGGTATTAAATAATAATTTGGGGGAGCTGATGAAAATCAATATTGCAAATCATTGTTTCCAAGTTTGATATTAATCAATACATCAGTAATTAAAATACCATACTTTCCACTCAAATTGTTTTCCTAGTAGTTACTAGGAATATAGTAACTACTTTTTAATCTTCTCCTTCTTATTTTTAACACTTCACGTTTCACCAAAAACTAAAGGACAGATAGATATCCTGCAATTTGTTTGCGTATTAATGGAAAGTTTTATGTTTTTACAAACTTAATAATAGTGGGCAGCCCCCAAAAGTTACTTACAGAAAAATCCTCATTAACCCCATATGGCCACAGAAACCATTGTAAATGAAACTAAAATTGAGAAAGATATTTTAAGATTCATATCCTCTTAGATAAACCACAAATTCTATTTTTCAGTGACAAACTGTCTGGTAGCTCCAGGGCTAGCCTGAGGTAAAACTGTAAAATCAGCCAAGTGTGATTTCTGTATTCTCTGGGACTCTTGCTAGGTCCCTTTGGCTTTCCTCTGCCATCTGTCCATGCCAATATTCACTGATGTGGGGCTTTCAATCTTCCATCCAGCGATGCCAAGCTCTGGGCTGTCCTTCCCAGAAGATAACTCAGATACAGAAACTTTCCTATGTGATGGAACACAAAATTCTTATGTCCCTATGCTACAATTCATTCTACGTGCACAAGTCCTTCTGGAAATGATTTCTGATAAATATAAGAAATTGCTTGATGCTAATTTGCTGCTATCCAACATAATAGTATGGGAAGTGGTAGTTGGAGTGAGACTTCGTACAATTTACCTGTCATGTTGATACAGGGGAATGAAACTCCAAGAATGAAATGTATCTGGGGCAAGTTTGTGTTCTCCAAAACTGAAGAACGGATTTTAGGAACAACCAGATTATTACTTATATTACCACCATTAGCCATTTAAAAATAATACATAAAATTGAAAGAAAATAATTTTATTTTGTCTGTATTTATTAATGCGACATATGCACCTGTACAACACAACATGAATTCTCAAACACTGGGATCAAATTGGTCACTGCTACCTTCAGTGTTGCCTCTTTGTATTGCTTGCATGGTACTTGCTTTTTTGTCATATAAGTTAATTCCAAAAAAAAAAAATTAGCTTCAGAAAATGTGATATGGCGAAAAAAACACAGCAGGATCTAACATTCAGATTCAGAAACACCTCAAGTTCTTAGTTCACACAAAGAAGAACAGATGTCAAGTGTTTCTATTTCTCTCAACAATTTAATATATCCAGCAGCAGGCCAGTACAGTCACTGTGTCACCTGAGAATGTAGCAGGACACAGAGAGCAAGGGCAATATTTGCTATTCGTAAATAATCAAAGAATGTACAATTTACTAAGTGCTACTAACTTCGTAATTATCTCGAGGGAGCTGGGAATGTAGCTCAGCAGCAGAGTGCCTGTCTGGCAAGCTCCAAGCCCTGAGCTTGATTCCTGGTATGAAAAATAACAATAGTAATAACTATCTTAGAAATATGTTCTCAGGTTGTTCTGAGGAAGATGCTGTGGATTAAAGGGTATTTTGCCCATAAATGTAACACTCATAAATCTCTCTCATCTTTTAGTAAATGAGGAGTATCATACATGGTATAGAATATGTGGCGTGGAATCATTAAACTTTAGTCTACAATTTGGTTAAGTTTAAATTTAAAATACCTTCAACAGCAGAATAGGAAATTGACATAAAGTAAGACATAACATAGATGCATTTTCCTGATTATTAATAACAAACTATTAAGAAATATCTATTAAATACTGTACAGTCTGAGATAGTTCAGTGGACTAAGCACATGCTTAGTCAAGCGCACCGCGGCTCCATGTGCTACCCTGGCCCCAATCCCAGGTGAGCTGAGCCAGCCACCAAGTCTGGGTGCAGTTGCCCATGCCTGTAATCCCAGTGCTGGGAAGGCTGAAAATACGAGGATCACTAAGAGTCTGAGCTGCATAGTGAGATCTTGAGATATATATCTATATCTATATATATATATATCTATATATAGATATATATATAGATAGATATATATATCAAGGATATATATATAGATATATATATCAAGGATATATATATATATCCTTGTATATAATAAAACATATTAATGATTTTAGCAAGATCTGTTAAAGTGTTTATGTTTATACCAACACAATTAATAATTCACCAGCCACTGACTAATAGGGTTTTAACCTTAAGTAGAAAATGTTACTCTGATATACATAATCTTTGCCTAAGACCACTCTAGGGATCAGAAACTCTTGCATAAACAGGGAACTCCTAAACCATGCACCAAACAAGCAAAGAGGTTACAACTTATTCAGTCTCTCAGTGTAACCGTGTTATAGATCCTCGGGAGTGGAGGATGCTACCCTTGAGAGCCGTGAGATCAGGGCAAGCATCCTCTAGAACCAGGGCCATGCTTGCCTTGTGGGAATGCACACGAATGCCAGGACTGAACTACATGGTTCCTGTGTCCACTACCCTTCCATGTCTGCACAGGCAACTACAAAGGCTGAGCTCAAACACAAAACAACATGAGTCCAACCACAAAGATGCTCCTGGACACAGACTGCTGAAGGTGATGGGAGGAAATGTCATGGTTTCTTTCTTTTCTTTTTTTTTTTTTCTTTTTTAGAACTGGGAATTGAACTCAGGCCCTTGTGCTTGCCAGGCAGGCACTTGTTCCACTGAGCCATTTTCCCGGCCCAACGTCATGGTTTCTGAAATTGCCTCAGCTCCCTACTTCCCCTTTCATCCCACCATATTCTATGTCTGAGCAAACGCTGCTCTCAGGGCTGGGTGTAAGCACACAAATTGGGTACTGCAGCTCCTATTTCTACCTCTCCCCAGTAGCATCACAGCCTCCATCACTGTCTACTCTGACATCAGTTCCTCCAGAACTGCTGAGATTTCCAGAGTAGGAGACATGACTAGTGACAGAGCTCACCACAGCAGCGTTTGTGGAAGCATCAATCATTACACTAGCATCACCTCTGCCATTGTACAAGTGCCTGCACACTGAGTACCACACGCTCCTTACTGTCTGAATTACACCTTCCTGAGCTGCTTGTATGTTCTCATCCACCTGCGTCTGCATGCCAGATACAGTGACTACCATCACTAGCCCATGGTATACATCATCTACCAACCTACGAGGAAACTACAATCTCCTGGGAGACCACACCACAGTGCTCTGATGGAACCAAGGCCCACATTGCATATCAAACCAACACTCCAAGACACAGTTTTCAAAGGAAGACACTTACCTCCTGTGATAGTTAACTGATTGCGTTAACTTGCATAAAAGAGCAAACTAAATTAGATCAGCATCATTCTGGTTGTGGCTAAAAGTATTCATTCAAGACAGAAGACTCGCCTGGAGTGCGAGGGGCACCAAATAATAGGCTTATAACCTGAATGGAATGAAGGGGAAATGAAGAAGAAACGGTTACTTCTGTTTCTTCAGAGGAGCTCCAGTCTTCACCCTCACCTTGGACATCGTCTCCTGACTTCCACTAAAGACTTTTCAGACTCCAGATCTCTTCAGCCTCATGATACAAACTCACATGGACGCTACACTGAGCCCACAACCCTCAGATGGACCCCTCACTTTGAGATCTAGGAAGATAAAAGTGTCCTCACACATCACGCTAATTCAGTATAGTACTTCAAGAGAGTGCAATCAGGCAAGAAAAATAAATAAGAGACACAAGCAAGGAGAAAAGAAATGACCATAGTCTCATGTATAGAGGCTATGTTTCTACATATTGAAAAACCTAAATTTAATTTCCATCAAATGATTGTTAGAACTGAGATAGGTGTAGCAAAATGGTATCATACAAAATGAATCAACAGGCTGGGGAGATAGCTCAGTAGAATAAGTGCTTGACTGGCAAATACAAGGTCCAGAATTCAATCCCTGGTATAAAAAAAATGAGCCTACAGGTTCTTATGGTCTTTATATACCTAATAAAATTTCTGAGAAACAAATACTGAAAGCAATTCCCCTTATTATAGCTACAAAATTTAAGTACTAGGAATAAACATAATCAAGGAAGTGAAAGACCAGTACAATAAAATGGTAAAACCTGACATACTCATCTACTATAAGAAAATCTAGAAGATCTTTATTGAGAAGAAAACATAGACAATAATTTTTGGATATGACCCCAGAAGAACAGAAAATAAAAGCAAAAATAGGCAAATAGGTTTATATTAAATTAAAAAGATTCTACACAGAGAAATAAATAAAATAGTAAAGAAATAACTTACATAATGAGAAAATATTCTCCAAGTATAAAATATTCATGTCCAGAATGTATAAGGTATATTAAAAACTTAACAACAATAAAATAAACAGTCACATTTTAAAATGGGTAAGTGATTCGAATACTTTTGAATCACATACAAATATGTCTAAAAATACTCGGCATTCTTAACCATCAAAATTACAATAGGACTTTATCTTCCTCCAGTTAGAATAGTAATTATTTAAAATTAACAAACGATGGGCCAATTTGGAGAAAAGGAAATTTCACATATTATCAATGAAAAGGTAAATTATTCTATACATGATAAACAGTATGGAATTTCCTCATAAACCAAATATTAGATCTGCCCTATGATCTAGCTATCTCACTCTGGGCAGAGAAAGCAGAAACAAAATCATCGCACCAAAAGAATTGAAAGCATGTTCACATCTTTTGGGGCACAATTTACAGAAGCTGAGATGTGGAATTAATATAGGAGCTCATAGTAGATGAACAAGTACAGAAAATGTATACAAATAGACTATTATTTCCCATCCTTAGTAACAAAGTGATTGAACTGGAAGACATTATATGAAGTAAAACAAGCCTGGCATGGAAAGAGAAGTACTGCATGTTCGCCTATATGGGCTGTGACAATAAGTCAATCTAAGTGTTGCATACAGATTTCTAGAATTTAGTAGGAGTTGAAGAGAGGGCAGGGAGACTTGACTAGTGCACAATGAACACAATTGTTTGAAATCACACTAACTCACATTACAATATGCACAGTTAATGGATGTTGATAGAGTAAAACATTAAAATAGTCTCCAAATATTACTATACTTCCTTTTTAAAAAAATAATCATTCATTTATTTATTTGGTACAAGGTCTTGCTACGTATCTTGGACTTGTAGCGATCCCCCTTTCTGAGCCTCTCCAGTACTGGGATTACAGGTGTTCACCACCATGCCCAGTTTCAGTGGCCGGGATGGCATGGGAGTGGCATGGCATGTAGTACCAGGGATAGAACCTGGGTCCTTGTGCTTGCCAGGGACACTCTTAAACTGCTTAGCTATCTCCCCAGGCTCTACCATACTTCTTAAAAACAGTCTTCCTCAAACTATTATTATCTATCCATCTAGTGCCTTGGAGTGTAAGTAACCATGACAAATATATCAGTGTGCTTTTTCTAAATCAGGATAAATTATTGATAGATTGAAGACTGTCAAAATATTGTCCTGAACTAATGTCCATAAAAGATACAGTTCCTTATCTTAAAGATAAAGTTTCTAAAAAGTTGGCAAAGTTTTGAGGATGTAGCTCAGTGCTAGAGCACTTGTCTGGAATATTTAAGGCCCTGGGTTTGATCCCAACTCTGCAGGGAGAAAGAGGAAAGAGGAGAGAGCAGAGAGGCGATGGGAAAGAGAGAAGGGAAGAAAGAGACACAGAGGCCAGCCAAGATTTAATGGTAAGGGGCCAGGGAGATAGCTTGGCCCTCTAAGTGCCTGTCTGGCAAGCGCAAGGACCTGAGTTTGATAACCCACTATCATAAGTCTGAGCTGCATAGGGAGATCCTATAATAAATAAATAAAAATAAAAATGTCCTTTAACATTTAATGGTAACAGCACCCATATAGATAAAATATATGTGGATAATTAAAATAGATAAATAATCAAATTGAACCCCCACAATAATTCATGGAGATTTTAATTATTATATTCATTTTATTGTTGATAAAAATGATGAATCAGTGATTTTTAAGTAGTAGCTATATATTGTAGTTCATAAGATGCTATTTTCTAAGTCACTTATAATTTATATGATTTCTAATAAGTATCTTGCCACTGACAAAGTAGATGTAAGACTGCAGATGTGACTTAAGAAGCTCTATTATGTTTTCTAGTCAATAAATATACCTTCTTTTCCCTGCCAGGAGCATCCCGTTGTGTCACTTTGACCATTTTCTTGGGTTCAATTATTAGAATCCTTTCAAAACGAAAATGTTAACCTGCTTGGAGATAATATATGTGAACACTTTTAATACACTTCCTGACATATAAAAACACTCTGTAAATGTTTGTTATTATTTTTTAATGAATGCATTAACATTCAATCTGTTAGCAAGGAGTCGTATGTCAAATTAACAGTCACTTAGCAGAGTAGAATGAAGAACAGGGCAAGGCGAAGAGAAAATTATTGAAAACGAGGAAAGTAAAAGAATTTGTTCCAAACTGTAGACTAATTCATAGACACAGATGAATGGAATATTGAGATTTTATTTTTATAGTGAATATTTTTAAGGAGCTGTGAAGGGTAATCTAGCCCTGGTTTACTTCCTGTGGCTTTTGCTTCAGAGTTACCATACCATAACTTGTATCCATCCTGATTCCATTGTTGGCAATCTGCTCTTTGCTGCTGGTTGGTTTCGACAGCAAGTGACAATTTCAGGCACCTTTAAAATTGACAGAGAACATAAGAATCACTCTACTAAATGGCCAAATTTCTGCTCTCCCTTGGATTGACTATGGACATTTGAAGCATTTGAAAATGTCATGTAAAGAAGCTGGATGTGATGTGTCATATGTATTTATCTTTGTCTCTCTTTTCATTCAGCAGAGCTACATGGCTTTCCATTAACTTTTGTGCCATCAACCTTTGCTAGGAAGAGTTCACAATCTATCTTCAACTCTAAGCCCTTTCACACCTCACACTAACTCACCCCCACTGGCAGGGCCATCTGCAGTCTCCCTCTCTCTCCCCAAGAGTGAACCATCTGTGCCAAACCTCTTCTCCCCACCCTTCCTGCACCCCACTCCATAGAAAGAACACACAAATATAACTCTCATTGGCAGCCAATGTCAAGATAGTACAGAATGTAATTACTCTGGAAAATATATTCCAAACCTGGTTAATGTCAAAACATACAGAGCCACAAGAACAACTGATAAGTCAAATAAGCCAAAACCATAATCTCCTGGAGTTAAACTTTATAGAAATGAATGGCGTGATCATCTCAGGTAATACAACTTATTCTTGGTACCAAGTCCAAGTGTAAAACTCCTTCTCCAAAGGGCTTAGCTTTAGTAATTTTACACTTACTGTGACTGTATCCTCTGGCTACTGAAAAGATTATAGGCAGGGAATAACTATATTTTGTCCTTTTCTTCCTTAGTTCCATCTTGCCTGTGATGGTTTGCGTCTAGTTGTCCCTCCAACGCCCCTTGCAGTCACTGGGGTGGGGGGGTGGTTTCTAGACTTTGTGATTAAATCATGATCCAATAGCAGGATTACGAGTGTGAGTACTACACCTGCTCTAAGACCAATAGCCTGAATACTATACGGGGAAGGGAGTGAGGTTTGCCTGCTGCCTCCGCTGCTGCTCCTCCCCTTGCTCTTTGCTGTTTTCCACTGCCATGAACCGCTGCCCTCCGCCATATGGCACTCTGCCTTCGAGCCTACTGAGTATGGACTGAAACCTCCACTAACTATGAGCTAAATAAATCCTTCCTTCTCTAATTTTGGGTATTGGGTATTTTGTTGCAGAAATGAGAGAAAAGTAACTGACACAATGCCCCTGAGTGCTTTTAAGTACATGGCTTATCACTCATATAAAATGTTTATGTGTGAGTGGGTTGCCATGATATATAAAGTTTAATGATTATGTGTGGAGACTGAATGTCTCACTAACAAATCTCAGTCTTCTTAATGATGATTCAGAGTAATAGGGGTCTAAAATATATAAAAAAAAATTTAAGTCATGGACCTCGTTCGGAGACTCTTAGTTCTGACTGCAAATAGGAAAAGGTTTTCCAAATATTTGAGAAGTGTAAATATTTGGGTCTCTTTCTGGGAGACTGTGACTTGACTGGTACAAGGGGCAGACTTATGCAAACTCCTTCATTGGCTTCCTTATATAGCCAGGGATCAGAGGCACTGCTTTAGAGGAAATGCCTTCTAACATGTCTTTTTTTCTAGTGGTGGGTACTAACCCGTATCAGGCTACTGTAGGGATGTCACATGTTCTGAAAATGTAGAAAGGTAAGATAAATAGCTACAATATGTAGCCAGCAGAGTAGCTGTGCTGTATTGCACTGTCTTTTTCTGCTTTCAAGTCAGTCTTATAAAAATGGTATTAAATTGATATTTTTTAAGTAGTGAAACTAATGGCACTGTCAGAATGACAAACTAACAACAATTGTTGGCTGATTCCTCTCAAAATAACATTCTAGAGAAGCTGCTGAAGCACGGGGAAGCCTGAGTCTCAAGGATGTACAGCAAAAGCTTCCAGAAATTCTTGGGAGGGAGTGCCGGATAGCGTCTCCATTCTGGAGGATGTCCACAAGAACAGAGAGGCCATGCTGTTCTTGTCTCACCAAATCTGCACCCCCACACTCTCTCAGAATAAGCAAGCATTCGCTCTGCTATCAATTCAGAAACTGGTAGTTCACAAAGGAACAACAGACAAGTACAAATGTGTCGCTGGGTTGAGGACGTGTCCATGAAACGGATGTTGGCCTCTAATCATCTGAGTTCTTGCATTCCCTTTGCTGCCAAACTCCCAGGACTGGAAAAAGTCTTAGAATTACTGTGATGTACCTTTCTAGACCTTTGAAGGATTAATCATTTTCATAGTTTAAATTTCAATTCCTGACTCAAAACATTCAGTGGGCTGTCAACCAATGGGTGTAGTCAAAGGTAACTCATGAGGCCCAAAGTTCAGGTCATTTTCAGTTTGTACTGAGAATGACTATGTTGAAATTTAGAGCATTTCCTTCAGTTATGAGTGGAAATCTGCAGTGATACCAGCTGGGCCTACAACTTCATCACAGATATTTTCTTACTACATTGCATTTTTGTTTCACACTACAGTTGCTGAAGAATCCCAAAGTAGCCTTTTTGCTCCCCAGTCCTTCAAAATCCCAACAACTAATTATCAGACATACTGCTGGATAGTATATAATGCATTAATCCAACTTTAGTAAGATTGATTCCCTCTAGCACTCACATAAATTTTGGGGCTGGGGAGATAGTTCAGTGGAATGAGTGCTTGCCTGGCAAACACAAGGTCCTGAGTTCAATCCCTGGTACCACAAAATAAATAAACAAACAGATAAGTTTCGTCTTATGCTTTTAGAAAGGACATCCTGAGAAGGAAGCATAGGTTTTATAAGTTGTGTAAAAGTTCCACAGCTCAAGAATGATTAGGAAACCTTGCCTTAATCTCAACAGAAAAAATGTGGAAGCATTTTTTAGTTCACTACAATATCCGTAGTATTCTGTGGTATAATGGTAAAATGGCACTTAGCTATTATTTATTTATCCTAATTTGCTCTCTTCTAATATAAATCTAGAGTCTATGAACCTATACTTCCCAGACTTCTTGGAAAACATGGCTAGATCAGAGAAGACACATACATGCATGCATATGTGCACCTTGCTAAAGTCTTATTATCTATATCTCTCTACTGATACATGTGTACATGAGTACACACACACACACACACACACACACACACACAGAGAGCAATTTTCAGACTGAGTGATCCTATATTTTGATCAGCACACATGGATACTGTATGTGTCTGACATTTGGAAATACCAAGATCTATTTTTTTGCCAGTCCAATAGGAAAACTGTAAGTGACCCAGCTGTCCATACCTGGAGAGTTGTGGAAGTAAAATATAGTGGAGACAGAAAATGGAGCAGATTGGAATGAATAGATTTCTTTTTTACTTTTTATTTCAGTACTTGAGATTGAACTTAATTGCAAGTGCTTATTCTATTGTGCTATTTCTCCAGCCCCCAGAATGCATAGATTTATATCTACAAAACAAAAATATGTCTTTTAAAATATAGAATTTGTGGAAAAATAAAAGTGAGATCTAATGCATATAATTTTTGTAAATTAGAACTTTCTTCAGATAGAACACTAGTATATGTTTTACAGGGACATAAGACACACATGCCAAACACATTTAAAAAGCTTTGGTCATGGGGCTGAATAAAAATGAAATGAATAAATATAATACAAGGATACTTGCCTGTACCTATGACATTGGTCTTCCATGAAATCAGAAGATGAGTAATTTTGTCATTAACACTTGAATTTACTAAGATCAAAGCTAAATAACTTCGCGAAACTTATTTAGCAAAACAATGACTGAGATAAATTTCAAGGATAGAGCTTGGTTCTCAAAAGGCTAGAAATAGGCAAGGAAACATATATGATGCATTTGTACTTTTCCTCTCAGTTTGACCTTAGAATTACTGCCTGAAGTGTGAATACAAGAATCTAGGAGAGCAAACTGAACTCATAGACATCACATAAATCATAAAGTCACAAATTTAACACAGGGTTTTTATGGCTTCAGAGCTGCAAGGTTTCTGATGTACAACATGATCTTAATGGATTCTTCCATGGCTACGTTCCCTGTTTAGTTTCTTCTGAATTTTATATATGGTGTGACTTTCCCATTCACTGCACTGGTAATTAAGCCTCTACAGATGTACAGAGTTAACACCAGAAAATAGATCGCTGTTTCTTGTCTGTGAAATTCACCAATGGCAAAAGCTTCCTGTAACTTGGAAATAAACTTTCAGCCACGGTCGGAGCCTGCCACATTCTACCTGTACATTTGGTATGGCCATTAACATTAAAGAGCAGTCAGCTGTGTTTAGGGAATACTTAAGGAAGGATTTGGGGACATCGATACAAAATAACTCATTCCATTTAATGTGAAATAAAAATCAATTTTTCATTATAAGAAAAAGTAAAAGATCAGGAGTAATTTAGGAATCTCAGCTGCATTGGGAGGGAAATGGATAAAAATGGAAGGGAAGCAAAAAAAAAAGTTTCTTTTTTATTTTCGAATCAAAAATCCTCATCAGAGAAATTGAACTGCAGAGACCTGATGACAGAAATTTCAAAAATAATGAACCTCTTTCTGCACTAATTGGTCTGCATAACGTGACACTTCGAGAGCCAAAGAAACTCATTTGCTTTCATGAGACCCCAGTTGCCATTCATGGGTTGAAAGCCTCTAGGATGGGACAAAAAATCTCCTGGGAATAGTGAGTGCCATCTTTTCTCTGAATAATAAGACAGATGACAGCCTCCAAACCTTAAAGGAATAAGCATTATTTCAATATGACTAGAAACAGTTGCCTTCATGACATTTAAAGATGATAAACCTGGAAGGATTTGATTCTACTCTCACCTTGTAAATGATCTTCAAGGCAATCAGTGTTACTATGGCTCAAGAAAGAAAGCAGAATGATGCGGTTTTTCCAAGTGTGTCCTGATTTATCATTCCTGACACTTCTACCTATTGCTTCTTCCAATAAAAATCTGCAGTTTTGCTTTAAGTGCAGAATAGGTTGAATCTTCTCACTTCTAACAGAAAGACTATATTTGTATTCCCCAGGTGATGATTTTCCTTCTTAGAAAAGGATCTCAGAATTAACAGACAGAGGGTGTCAGAGAGATAGCTCAGCAGACTAAAGTACCTGCTTAGGCAAGTCTAGGCAAGGGCAGCAGACAGAGGTTTGATCCGCGGCACCGCATGCAGCGCCAGCTCCATCCCCAGGGCAGGCTGAGCCAGCCAGAGTCTGGGTATGGTGATGCACACCTGAAATCCCAGTGCAGGGGAAGCTGACAACAGGAAGGTCACTGAGTTCAAGCTGCATAGTGAGACCCTGCAACAAGAGAATTAACAGAAAGAACAAAATAGTGAATTGTAAGGCATTGTCTTATCAGCCAGCCTCACTCTTACCTCCTACAATGACGACATCACCAACAATAAATACCACTTGAGTCAAGTTCCAGTGAGAAAAGGAAACAAAATGATTAAAATAATTAATTCCATAAATAGTGTTCAATTACTATGTCTAAGGATTTGGCTAGATTCAAAGAAGAAGATACATCTCGCTTGTCATAATGGAGATTACTGTCTAGCAGATGCAATTATTTTTTAATGAAAATTTTAATGAGTGTCTATGTCATGCCAGATAGTACACTAATTACTCAAGATATCTCTTCTAATTCTCATGTGAGCTCTTTGAAATACACATTTAGGGGCCAGGGAGGTAGCTCAGTGGAATAAGTGCTTGCCTGGCAAGTACAAGGTCCTGAGTTTG
>NDGN011530788.1:0-22153 GCA_002564285.1 Tympanoctomys barrerae
TTTTTGTTCAGTTTTGTCAGAGATGGGTATTCCATTGCCATCCAAATATTGTAGGTGCATGATTTCAGCAAAATATTCCAATATAGTCCAGTATTCCACAACAGTAGTGGGTTATCCATAGGACTGGCAATGTCTGAATCTGTTGAATTGAGCTTTCTACAGCTCAGCATATTCACATGGCTTCACTTTTCATACCTCATTTCTACACTTTGCTGCTGGATGGCTAAGACCAAGATAAAGCAAGACGCATAGAACAAAAAAATATAACTTTTGTATCTCATAAGGTCAGTCAAGTCCCCTCAGGTCTTAACCCAAAACCCTGTACTGCACTTTGTAGATCCTTTGTCAGTGTCAGGCATGCGAATTAGTCATGGCCATTGCTTGACCAATTTGCTCTCTGAGGAACCCTGAGCGAATGTTTTCTCTCCATGTGACTCTCTTTAGGCACACACTACATTATTGATCACATTCCTCTGTGGCCCCATAATCTCYTTGATYAGAAAATTGGGGGCAYAACTGAGTTACATGATGTTACAATACAGGTTCTCCTATGTCCTGAGTCCTCCCTGACCTTGAAAGGCAAAGGCCAAAATGTTGGCTATCCTTGAAGACCTTCTTTTGCTCTAATTTTTGGTCAGCAAACTTAGGTTATTAACCCTCCAGAAGAGAAGCTTATTATTGCCCTACGACATATGCAGGTGTGTTTAACCCCACTATCTGTCTGAATATCAAACATTTTAGGCATAAGATGGAACATCTTAAAAACAAACAAACAAAAACATTTACTTGAGATACACCCTGGCCATAATTTGTATGCCAGGATAAGCAGTATGTATTTAGAAGGCCAGAATGACAGGCATTCCAAGCATGACCCCACTATTACACATTGCTATCTTCAGTGCAGACACTTGGTTCACATGTAGCAGCATATATAGTTTTTCAACGTAAGAATCCCACCCAGTAACTGCTAGATTCAGCAACCTGCTAGTAGTTCTCAGGATCATTGCCTTAGCCATCTCGTACATATAAATGTATAGCTTTGCCCCTGTCATGTTTCCTAGCTTTTCTCCTTGCCCTTTTTTTATTGTCTAATCCTTAAATTCTCACTTTACTTTTAATTGTGTTATACCCTTCTATTTGTATTTCTTCTTTTGAGTTCTTATGTTAGGAAGATTATACAATATTTACACATGTGGGTCTGGTTTATTTTACTTGAGTATATCTTCAAGTGGCATCCACTTAAATATGAAGGCTTCAAATTTATCATTCTTTATGGCTGATTAATACTCCATTGTATAAAAATGTCACATCTTTTTCATCCCTTCTTCAGGTGCAGCATTTTATTGGTTATGTATTTGGTAAGGGTCTTACTACATAGCTGGGATTTGTACTGATCCTCCTGTATTCAGCTTTCCCAGCACTGAAATTACAGGCATGGTACCATACCCCATCTTGGTGGCTGGTTCAGCACTCCTGGGAGTGGGGGTGGGGCAGCATGTGGTGCCAGGGATTGAACCCCAGTCCCTGCGCTTGCCTAAGCAGGCACTCAGTCCTCTGAGCTATCTCGCTGGCCCTTTTCTCAGTGTTATGAAGTAGAGAAAGGGGCACTCTTATATTTATCTTGTAGGAGA
The DNA here is from genome assembly GCA_002564285.1 of Tympanoctomys barrerae. NCBI lineage: Eukaryota > Metazoa > Chordata > Mammalia > Rodentia > Octodontidae > Tympanoctomys > Tympanoctomys barrerae. The sequence goes on from NDGN011530788.1 coordinate 1,632, forward strand.
CAGAACTGAAGTCCAGAGAAACTAAGTGACCTGTCCAAAGTCATTGTGCTTCTAAGAGCCCAGCGGATGATCGGGATTGCAGAAACCATTGATAAACATTTCTTTTATGCATGCAAATAACTTGAGATGAAGTCATTAAGTATAATTAACTTATCAACTGGATCTTCTGCTTCCAATTAAGGGATCTTTACACTGCTTACGTCTGGTAGATGCAACTGAAGGAACAAACAGGTTCTTAAGCTATGGTCTACTCCCAGTGGTCATACCAGTCTACAATCCCATCGGCCATGAGGAAGCACTTGCTATTGGTTGATTCCTTGATACTATCCATTGTTTGTGGGGTTAGATGGAATCTTAGCATGGTTTTAAGCTGTGCCTCTCAAATAACCAGTGATGTTGAATATGTTTCAAACATATGTATTTGCCACTTTTATCTCTTCATCTGAGAACTATGTATTCATATCAGATGTCTGTTTTTGGACTGTGTCTTTAAATTCGGGGTCTGATTTTTTTGCAATTTTTTACATGTTCTAGACATTAGTCCTTTTAGGAACAACTGGTTAAAATGTCTTCTCGGGGCTGCAGACATAGCTCAATGGCATCAGTGCCTGCCTGACAAGTGCAAGGTCCAGAGTTCCATCGCTGGTACCTCCAAACACAAAAAGACGAAAGAAAGAAAGAAACTGTATGGGTCCCAGGGAGATAGCTTAGTAGGATAAGTGCTTGCCTAGCAAGCACAGGGTCCTGAGTTCAATGTCTGATACTGAAAAAAAATCCCACTTTGGGGATTGTCTTCACCCTGCTATTTATTTCTTTTGCTGTGAAGAGCTTTTTAATAGGATGAATCTCAACCATTGATTCTTTCTAGTGTTTTCTGCATGATCTGGGTAATATGCACGATGTCTCTGCTTACACCTATATCTTCAAGAGTTCTGCCTCTTCTCATCCAGCAGGGTTAGTGTTTGTGCGTTGATGTTTAGATCTTGGAGCCACTTTGATTTTAGTTTAGTTCATGGCGAGAGATATGGGTCTAGTGTTAGTGTTTACCATGTGGAAAGCCAGTTTCTAGAGGAGAAGTTCCATAGAAAGAACAGTAACTCTACAGCCAGGGATCCAACTTATAACCTTAGTTCCACCCTCCGCTTTCAAATATAGGTCACCCTGAGCAACCTTGCCTTCTTCCCTTAGAGAATGGAAGACATATTATCTTCCCTATTTTCTTTATTAACTGGTTGTGATAATAAACATAGAAAGCACTTGACAAAGTTGGGTGCACACAATATTACAAGTAGAACCATTAGAAGAGCATTCTCTAGAGCCCCCGGGGTAGTGCTGATTAACTTAGGGCTGGTGCTGGAGAGAGCATGCAGTCTTCTGTCTATCACCCCAGCATCATCCCAGCACCTGAGCACTGAAGGTCAACTGCAGTGCTGGCGTTTTGTGATGAATGAGTGGGTTTTGGCCAGTTTGGGCACTTGGTCTCCAAGCATTCTTCATCACTGCTCTAGCGTCTCTTGGTAGAGAGCAAGATACGACTAGTCGACTATACATCTGGATGACTAAATGAAATAGCAGTGTCAGGAATCCTTCTGCTTAATCTTATTGTCATAAAGTTTTAGATTCAAAGCCACGGAAGGAGCAAATGGAGATGGTTAAAAGCACAGCATATGGCACCGATGAGAGTGCAAATAGAGAAATCCAGTTCATACCCACTCACAGATGCCGTAGGTAACTCAACCTTTCTGGGCTCAGTGCCTTAGTCACATAAAAGGACGATATGAAGATTTAAGTCATGAGCTTCTTTTGAAGTTCAAATTGGAAATGCATGCAGAGAACATAATGAACACCTGGAAAATAGGTGAAACAACTATAATTATTTGTTATTCTGTATGACATCTTGCTTTTTGCAAATGTGCTGTGAAAAGACAGTGGGATCCAAATTGTGCTTTTTCCCCCTCACTCCTAGAGTGGCAGCAATAGGTACTAAAGTCCTTGTGTGTTTCTGTAAAGTTTAACTAATTAATTGTGGTGAAGAACCTGAATAATGGTTAGACCCTGTGAGTTGGAGTATGGCATGTGCGTTGCATGATATTTTAATACTAGTCCTTTGGTATTACAATTGATCCTGCCTGGTTTCCTCCTCCATTGATCTGTTCAGAGTGCTCCTGACACTAATGCAATTTTCTGTGGCCAGCAATCAGATTCACCAATCACATAGAGCAAAAGCGATCACAACAAAGAGCAGAAGTTATGCTCTTTCCAGCACAAATGATCAGTTCTTCAGCTTCTGACAACATCAAATGGAAAAATCAAAATAACCTGAGACAGAAATAGCCCGAAGACGCTGGGTCCTCAACCCATTTGGAATATTCCTATGTGAACTGGACTCCTCCACTGAGTGGAAAAGGAAAATTATATATCTTGCAGGGCTGCAAGCAGGGAAAATGTTGGAGTTGGCATGAAGCGTGGCTGATCTTTCCAATAAATGTTCCCATTTTTAATTATTGACATTTCACTACACTTTAATAGTCTTCTTCCATAGGCCAAACCATTTCAAGTCGTGATTATTTCTAGCCCCATTTTCCCCAACTCTCATCTTTTGGAGGGACATATTTTCTAACCATGTCTTGGCAAAGCCACAGTCCTGGAGGCAGATGCACCTAGAAAAGGTCTAAGGAAGATAAGAAAAATAAGGGAGAAGCAGAGGAACTTGAAGTATATCAGGTTGGTTTTGACATTGTGGGCATTAAGAAACAGCTCTGTATGAGATCTGTCTATTTCTAGCACCTTACCAGGTTTTTGTGTTACTACAAGCTTCACTAGACCTGAGTAATACCCTAAATTACATGATCTCTGTACTTGGCTCAGAGACACTTGGGTACCAGTGATGGTCAACTAACTCAAATGAAGAAGGGGTAATGTTCTCTGCTGCTAATTTGCACTTGAAGTACCAAAACTAAGCCAGATGGCTCCAATCCAACAGATTTTTTGTGAGCCCCGAGGCAGGTATGGTCACATAAGAAGGGATGTTGGTAGAAATCAGGTATATTAGAATAACAAGTAGCACACCATGTGAAGCAGATGCAGCAGTGCTTCTTGCTGCAGTTCTCTTATAGAAAAGAAATACCAAAATGAGTTCATGTCATCCAACAAAAGAGACAGAAAGGATCTGCTGAGGATAGTCTCCTTCTCACAGGAATCGGCTGCTTTCTCTATATTTGCATTCAGAAAAGCTGACCCATTGTTTTAATAAACTTTCCAAAGAGAAGATGGAGATGTTTTTGGTTTGGTTTTGTTTTCTGCCTTAACATGCTTGGTACAAGGTCTCCCTACTCAGCTCAGACTCGTACTGCTCCTCCTGTTTTCATCCTCCCCAGGACTAAGATTATAGGGGTACGCCACCATACCCAGAATCGGGGGCCTGCTCAGCACATCTGAGGGTGGAGCTGGTGTGACGTGTGGTCCTGGGATTGAACCACGGTCACTGTGCTTGCCTAAGCAGGAGCTTAGTCTGCTGAGCTATCTCACTGGCCTAAAGACAGAGTGTTTATGTCTCTTCAAAATGCCTATGTACATATACTAACCACTGAGCTATTTGGAGGTGACATTGGTGAGTTATTGGGACAAAGGGTACAGCCTGAAAGATTGGTGCTGTCATAGAAGAACCCTGAGAAAACCCTTCATTCATCCCACCTCATGAGGTTATGCAAGAAAGTACCACTTATGGACCAGGAAATGAGCTCCAACCAGACACCCAATCTGGTGCCTACACCTTGGACTTCTCAACTCCTACAGCTGTGACGAATAAATTTTTGTTGTTTATAAGCCACCTGCTTCATTTTGTTTTGCTCTAGCATTTGAGATAAACTGAAGCAGGAGCTAAAAGTTCAACAATGACACAGGCAGAGGCAACTGGATGAAAATCAGGTTACTCATTTGTGTTTCAACTCTGTGAGCGTCTGCTGTCCCAGGAGAAAAAGCTAACATCTGAAGAGGGAAATGAAGACACTAGAATGTATCACAAAGGAAAGATGAAGAAGTAGACATTCACTCAACAAGTGGTGTTTATTACGAAAAATATGTGCTATTCATTGAAGGATTCTTGCACTCAAAACAGTTACAACGTTGGGTGAAGAGATGCTTATATGATAATGAGACAAGTACAATGATAATGTAGGTAATGCTTGTTCCATTCAGTCATGGAAAGAAGAGAATACCTGAGGAACACAACAGACCTTTTCAAATATTATATTCCCACCATGAGGTCAGGGACCATTTATCACTCACTTTTCTATTCTTACCACTTGCAGTAGTGCTTACCATATAAAATGTGTTTAGCAAGTGTTTGTTAAATTGAAATTAAAAAAAAAGATTGAATGCTTTCTAATGTTAGGTATTTCACCTAATTTCAATCACGCTTCACAATAAAGTGAGGAGTGGTTATATTCAAGCTTTATAAACAAGGAAACCGGAACTCTGAGAGATTAAGTAGCAGGCTTATCAACTTATCCACATGAACAACTGCCAATATTTAGTCATTTTTGACATGTCAATTGTGGATATTTACATAGGTAAAAAGAATAAAAATTTTGAGCATTTAATTAAAAGTTCAACTTTTTTATGATTACAAAAAAATGAGTTCATATTATACAGTTCTAGAAGAAATGGCCAAAATGCAAACTTGAAAAACAAATAGGTTTTGGCTGTGTGTGTGTGTGTGTGTGTGTGTGTGTGTGTGTGCAGTAGATTACTTTTCAAGGAAGTAAGGCTCATGTCAGTAGGTAGTTTGTTGCCCAGTACTGTATATTCAAATGACAAATACAGTTGATTACCTACTTATCTATTAGGAAAAGAATTAAGGTTTAGGAATGGGAGGATAGGGAGATACATAATTTGAAATGCTCATGACTTTTAAAAGAACTTCTTATTAACTGAATGCCTAACAACACTGGCCACACATGGGATGCTGGTAAAAATCTCTTTTTGCTTGACTTTCATGTTTTTTTCTGTTAAATATTCCCGAAGAATTATTTGTCTGGTGGCACCTACCGTAGAGGCACAGGTTCAGCCAGTCTTTGCCTGCACTTGAGGGTTTGTCTGCTTTGAGTACTTGGGCAGCCTCAGCTGGACTCATTCCTGTTCACCTAAGAGCGAAGGGTGAATCAAAGTCATCCCCCATTCTTCTCCTACCAGAACAATCTGCCATGTCCTAGAATGTTTCCTAACACTAGATTTCTGGAGATCCAGGATCTCAAATACACAGAGGAAAGATGGGCTGAATTGCGTGTAGACAATGCTGTGTCCCCACTCCCTGGAAATGTTTAAGTAAACAGCCATGTGCCCCAGCTCTGCCAGAACAACTCCATAAGCACCTCCATTTTCTTCCCTGTCCATCAGTCAGTGTTGAGGATAAACACACAATCACTTGTGCTTCCTATTTTCAGGATCTTCCAGTCACTGCCTCTCGTCCTCCAGCTGTTAACACTACTGACCTAGGAAACGATCCAGGGTTGTAGAATTCAACCTACAGGTCACTCTGCCTAATCTATTTAGAAGTATCTCTCAGAACATATTGCAAGGTGTATTACAGAGCCACCACATAATGCGGTAAAACACAGGCCAGTTCATTCATTATGAAGAGGAGAAAATTATGAAGAAACCGAGGACCAGGACATGTGAAAAGCAAATGCTTCTTAGATGATTATCTTGGACTAAAGTCCTAAAAATAGTATGAAACAAAAGAAAACAGGAGGTGCAGAAGCATAATAGATTCCATATTATTTGAGGCTGCATGATGTGTAGTGCTAAAATCGATTCAGCATCCTGTTTGATTACTCAATAGTTTTGAGGGATTAATCTTGAAGATCTCCCTGGCATCACTCCCTGAATCCTAACAAGGGTAGACTTCTGTGGGACATGCACAAAGTGAGGGTCTGCTCCGTGCAAGTACAGCTGCTTCTGGAGTGCGTCGGGAACTCGAGCTACTTCTCCACTCTGGGGTCCTCCCTTTCCAGCAGGCAGGTTTCTCTCAGGTCTTGTGTTGACTTAAAGATTCCCCTGGAGAGCTGGCCTGAAAATCAGTTCTAAAAGCCAAAAAAAAAAAAAAATGGAGGAGAGCCAGATTAAAGTATCAGTCCAGAATTTATGCTCAGGACTTAAGGTTTAATAATGCAACAGAAAATCAATATTTAATAAAGCAAATGATGGAGAAAAACACAGCCTGGGAGATGAGGCTGTTGCACTGTTTTCAAATGTCTCAGGTCCCAAAGGAGAGTGAGTTGGCAGGATGGATTGAAGACCAAGCTGACAAGAGAATCTGGCATGCAGACAATCGTAGGTCCCATTGATTCCCATTCTGTTATCTTGTGTGCTTGCTGGCCACATTTATTAAAGAACTGACACAGAATCACAATGAAGGTGATAGGAGATACTCAATAGACTAGGAGCAAATGGACCAAACCAGCCTTCAATTAGCAGTCTGGGATAGTCTTGATCCATGCAAAAGAGCTGTCAAAGTCCACGCTCCATTTAAAGAAATGCAAAGAGGAGGCTGATGCTCCAGTAGAGGCTCTGCAGATCCCTTCCGGAGCTGGATCTGACACGCAGTGTCAACCTCTCTCGGGACTGCATGGGGAACTGCAGTAACATGCACTTATTCAGAACACACTGTAATTTGAACAGTGGTTTGCACATAGTTGGGTTACAAACTGCCACAGTCTGGTAGGTGGATTTCAGAAGACAGTCCAGAAATGCCAAGCCACCTGGATTCTCTCTGGTTATTATGTGAGCTGCAAAGCATTTCTGAGCTGCAGGTAAACAACTTTATTATATAGGTCGCTATTCTTCCACCTTCATCGCTATTTGAATAGTTCTGATGAGCCAGTTTTCATTGGCTGCTGTCTTTCCCTTTCGGGGTAGAGTAGGCTTTATCTTGTCTATTTCTCTTTATTCTAGGTATCTGGGTCATAGCTCATTTCAGAATCTTTTCTGATTAGAAGGAAGAATAGTTGTTAGATATCCAACAACCTCGATCTGCTAAGTGAGGGGGTCATGGGCCTCCACCCTAGGAAAGAACATTGTGTTTCCTAGCATGAAAACTGCATAAGGACTGTCTGATAGAATAAGTTCTTTTGTGTTATTTTGCCTTCCCTGCATCTAAGGATCCCAATGTAGCCTGGCAAATGTAGAGACAACTGGAGCCAATATGTTGCTCAAAGCGAAAGAAGCCTCAGGCAAGGTATGTGGCAGCCTGCTTGCATGGGAATGAACTCATTTGTAATGGACAGATTGGCTACTTCTAGCTGTTCCTTAAAAATGCACAGAGTGAAGACGGCACACTGTATTGGTCCTGGTCGAAAAGGAAAGTTCCCCGGAAGCTCTTACCACAGCTGTAAACTAAGAAGAGAATAGAATATTAAAGTGGAGGCCATTCAAGATGAAAGCAGGAGAATGTTAAACTAGATCTCAAAAGGGGTGAGGCCAGCCTTGTTCATCATCATGCCTGTTGGTCATGTAAGTGCTACTCAGCAAACTGAACGACCAGAAGAGAATGGAATGCGATAGAACAGACACATAGCACAGAGCATGCCGAAAGGGAGAAATGCACAACGGACACAGAGTGTACTGGGGCTTGAGGGTGAGGGTTCAAGTATGACAGCATGAGCTTGGTCAGGACCAGGGAACAATTGCAGCATGGCCACTGCTTTATCTAATCAACTGTCAGGCATGAGACTGAAGCCCTGTAAGTAGAAGGCAGTGGTCCTCTCACGTAGTGTGCGCTCAAGTTCTATGAGGTCCTGAGGAGCCAGGCAGCATCCAGGAAGGAGACTTGATCCTACAAATGACGGCCTGTTGCAGTGATTTTTAACCTGTTTGGGAGGAGGGGCCTCATATGCTTCTGAAGCTCTGACAAAACTGCATAAGCCTTGTAGTTTCAGCCTCTGCAATCTTCGCTGCCAAGTAGTGATAGGATAGACTCATATACAGCCCTAAAGTATTGTGCTAGCGGTTTCTGCCACTGGCCGATAGGTAATGAAGTCTTATTTAGCATGAGGTGGGTGAGAAGGGCTGAGCCACAGAGGGCCTGACATTACTGGTTTAGTTAATGGGCACTGGAACCTAGGGGATTCAAAACAATCTAGGAACTAGCTGGTGTGCTCCAGAATTCCTCCCCTGAGCTTGGTGAAGTACGATTTTTGTGTTCCTGGGGGGGCCTGGTGGAGAAATGTTATGGGACTGGGTCGAGCTACTGCAAGCAGCACAGAGTACAAAGGCCAAGGAAAGTTTGGGCCATGAAGAAATGCAGGGGAAAGTTTTTCAGCATCAATAGTAATTGATATATCCACTAAGTAGCTCAGGGCTGTTATCAGAGCAGTGGTAATAATAATTTTATTTATAAAACTCCTGCTTCTTTCAAGGTGCTTAGGGCACTGTACAATAGCACTAAATAAATTAAATTAAAGCATGAAATATTATGAAAATGCAATAAAATCAACACTGCCAAGGAGCTGGGGAACCCAAAAAGAAAGGAAAAAAGATCCCTGTCTGTATAAAGCAGCACTTAGCAGGAGGGTGCTTTGAGAAAGCAGTAAGCCTGCACAGAAGACAGAGATGCTTTTGGGCAATGTTCTAGAAGCTGATAAGGGCTGAGGCCCATCTTCCTTTTGATAATCTAGAGCAAGGTTTTAATTCCCTCTAAGCCTCAATTTCTTTATCTAAAATTAATAGATATTATGCCATGATCTACTTCCTAAGGTTACTGTAAGTTTTAAATGACATATTATAAATCAAGCTTGGATTTAAATGACATGCTATAAATGAAGCTCAGTCTCTGCCCCATGTAAAGACTCAACTGATGTTTGACATGATTATCACTGAAAGCAGTGGCCAAAGATAGGAGAGGGAGAGACAGGGCCAAGACAGCCACGCACAGTGGGATATGCCTGAAGTGAGCAGCGTCAACACAGACAGCAAGTCGTGGGTAAGGAATATCCATGAGATCCCAAAACTACATTGGGCCTACTATGCAAAGGGAGTGTGGTATTTATGGTTTTCTAGAGGAACTGAATCAACAGAAAATGTGTGTGTATAATTCTGAGTGGGAATTTACGAGCGGAGTTTACAGACTCAGAGGCCCGAGAATCTAGGCAGCCTCTAGAAAGCCCAACAACCCAGCGTCTCCTCACCCCAAAAGAAAGCTGCAGCACGAGAGGAGTCAAGCACGCAGCAGCAGCCCAAGCTCCGAAGTGCAGATCCACAGAAGGGCCGCAGGGCAAACCTGTGTCGGAAGGCCGAAGAAATTGGGGTTCTGGAGATTAATGTCTAAAGGTGATGGCAAAGACTGGTGTTCTCTCCAAACAGGTCTACTCCCTCTGCCCTTCCTTTTTAATCCATCCAGGCTACAAGTCTATTTGCTGATGCCACCCACAACTGCTGTGAGTCTTACCATTTTGCTTTGCTGGCCGACATTTCAATCATGCTTAAACATACCCAGGAATGTGCTTGCTAATCTCCTTGGTGTTTGTTTTTTCAATTCACTCAAACTGACAAATCATGATTAATGATCACAGGAAGAATGTGAGGATGGACTCTAGTCCTCTTTCCTGAGCACTGCGGATCTTGCTTTTATCATTCAAGATTGTTAATTTGTAAAGCAAGGAATTCAGGGTGCTGAAGAGGTGGGGTATGATGGCGTTAATTTGGATATATGGTAACACTTTAAAGGAGAGAATGCGTTAAGTTCTTAAAAATAAAGTTGTTACTTTTGGATAGAAAGAGATATCTATGAAGAGTAACACCAGTGGGGGTCAAGCCAGGGCTGTCACTGGCTGTCACTTGGCCCAAGTGAGAAGAGGTGGCTCAAGTTGGAGACCAGTAGGTGAGAGGAATCTATAACTAAACAGCCTTCTAGGAAGAGTCTAGGGCAGCAAGGAGAATTTTGGAAAAATAAGTGGCATTAAATTAGCTGACAGAAAAGATGTTTAAGGTGTAAATTTCATTCTGTCATGATTTCCTTTGTCAATGAAATTGAAACTAATGATGAGAAAAAAATTAGGCCTCAAAATGAAAACTATCCCACAGAGAAAAAGCCTAGCTATTGTGCGACACAAGTGCTAGCAGCAGTCCCTGCTATCTGCATGGAAATATCTTCACATCTACTAAGATGAGAAGTTTGAAAACTTGGGAAGTAGAGCATGGAGTGCCTCCCGTGCTGTGAAACACTGGAGGATAACTTGGCAGCAGTGGATGGATCTGGGGGCTCTCCATCAGCCAAGCCAATGGCCAGACACGTCAACAATAGACAAGCACGGAGGCCTGGAGCAACAACAACTCTCTCAGGGTCTACGTGAACACATATATCATCTTCTATGAGATTACAGTCTATCAAAGGAAAATAACACTTCACTTATATAGTACTTTAAAAAAATACATAGTTCATATCACCAATGATGACCACGTGAGCTTAAGAGAATGGCTGGGGGACTGATCCCTAAGGAATAGTCCTTTCCTTACCATTAAAAAGGAAAAGGAAAGAGCCCCACGTGCTAGACTGGGTTGTGGCACCTGGCACCTGGGTGTGGCACATCTCACGTCCTCACCTCACAACCAGCCTGTAAGAAAGGATTTACTGGCAGCCTCATTTACAGAAGAAAGTAACCCCAAGCGCAGAGAAACATTCCACAGCTACGACTCTGATGCCACAGTGCCTGCACCCCATTGCTCATTCACCATGGTACTTTGTGTCCCTTCATACCCATAGGGAAGATTTGTCTTTAATCAAGAAAAACAAAGTAGTGAAAAGTGAGAGCCAGGAGGCCTGAAATTAGTTTTTGCCACTCCCCTTAGCAGGTAGTGCGACCCTTGGATTAAGAGCCTGTTGACCTCTTGCATCTCAGATTTTCTCATCTCTAATGTTAGAAGAGCGTTTTACACCATAGGTGAACAACTGAAGCTCTCAGGGGCATTCAACTATGATGATACTATCAAAATAATGCTATAAAAGGACAGTTTTATACAAATAAATGCAATCAAATTGTCTGGGGAGAACCCCTACATTGGTACAGTTCAACAGTAGCCTTAGCCAGAAAATCCCCAACCGGGTTGCCTCTGGGGCGGCTTGCAGCTCTGCACTGATTGGGGCGTACGACTGTGCTTGCAGAGTCCTTCCTAATTGGGACCTGGGCTGCTGAGTCAGATTAACCCAAGCTTTGCTCAGAGAGAGAAGCCAGTGCCTGAGGTGGGCTGTGCAGAGGGAGGCTGCCTGAGGTCAGATGCCTGCTCTGCTGCATGCAGACGGGAATACAAACCCTCAGACAGCACTTGCCTCGTTTTCAGAGGGTCAGGAAAGCGTGCATTGCACTGGGTCTTTCTGAACATTAAATGAGATACTATCCATGAAGAGCTTCAGCTCGTAAGTGGCTCCTAGATAATGAGACTGCAGCGAGTGGGAGTTACAAATATGATCCTGCTTAGATGAGGAGAGTCTGACGGCTCCTGTTTCCTACAGCAGCCTCTCACGTTCTCTTGAGATGAGAAGCTATGTTTAGAATCGCCCAGGACAAGAGCAGCTAAGGGTACCCCAGAGTCCCTTCACCATGGTGGGCGACACCAGCCTGGAGCAGTGAGGTCTCTGGGCATAGCGGAGCCTGTGGACACCTGGGCTCAGCCCACGAGCTCGTGCTGTAGCTGCCGGAGTGCTCCAGGAAATGCCTTCCTGTTGGCATTCTTGCTGGCGACTGGTTAGGACGGGAGTAGTGAGTCAGGCGCTGCGCGCATCCCTTCGGAGCGGCCCAGCCCAGCCTGACGCCTTTGCGCTGTGTGATCTTCATGCCTGCTCTGAATAAACGGCTATTTTGCCCATCACCAGCTGCAGACTATGTTTGGTTGAAAAGCAAATGGAATTTCTCAGACAAGCACACAGACACTCCTCATAAACACACACATGTACTCCCCCCCCAATTGTAAACCTACACACATTCAATTAGGGGCAATGCACACAGATGCAACATATCTGAGACCCAATAAAGAAATCTTAAACATGCCATCTTCCTTCCTGGCACTGCAAAGAAAAAAATTTTATCTAGGATTGGACGTGGGTTCCCCAGGGGAAAGATATTGTGAGTGAAGCTGCGGCTCAATTTCAAGACGTGCATATTAAGAGCAAAGGAAATAAATAAATAAGTAAATAAGTGCATCTGATGATCAGATCTTCTCCACAGAGGTAATGTGAGCTACTGGAGGGACCTTGGGTGGAGAGGCTTCCTGACCAGGACAGGCCGGGGGCTCTGCAGGAGCCGGGGGAGTGTGAGGTCACAGGCTGTGGAAAGGGGAGTGAGATTGAACAGCTGCAGATGGCAAAGGACCAGAGGGGCCCCGGGGAGATGTAACAGGAGCAGAAGGATGGAAAGAAACGGCAGAGGAGTGAAAGCAGATTCCGAGAAGTAGAACAGAGCCCCACAAGCACACGATGCTGGGGCTCCAAGGGCAGAGGTCACAGTGAAGAGGAGAGCTGAGAAAGAAGGGGTCACAGGCGAGCACGCAGAAGAGAGAAGCAGAGCACTGTGGGGGGGGAGCAAGAAGACCACCTCTGTAGTCAGAGGACAACAGAGTGACACTGCATGAGTGAAACCCTCCAGTAAGCAGGCAGGGAGACTGCATCTACTCCACCCAACTGCAGAGCCCTCGGTGAGGGCCCCTGAGGAGGTGCACGTGGAAGCAGGCAGTGACCGAGGACTGAGGACTGGCAGGGGAGACAGCAGACACTGAGATGGCCTGGGCGGGAGGCGAGGCCTGGTGGACAGGGTGACTTACCAGGGAACGCGTTTGCTGCCTTTGTCCAGTGCACTCTTCCCAAAACTGAACCATGCCCGAAATCCTCCTGATAGTACCTTTGCTCCTCTAAGTTCAGCTTGTTTTGCTCTTAAGGAAAACGTCCAAACCTATAGTCTGGCACACAGCATGGACGTCTCCTGTAACTGGCTTCTCTTCCTCTCTTGGGCGCTCCCTTTACCCACCCTGCACCTTCATCCTTGTGCCCAGGGTGCCTTTCTCTGCTCTCAGAGATAGCTCAGAGGTCTAAGCACAGTACTTGGGTTCAGTCCCTGATACCGCATGTCTCGCCTGCATGATGGTGCACACTTGTAATGCCAGCACTGAGGAGACTGAGACAGGAGGATCAGTGTGAGTCCAAGCTGCACAGGGAGACCCTGTACCAAATACATAAATAAAAGATTTAAAAAGAAGAAGAACAGTTTCTCCTCCACTCTCAGGGCCTTTCCTCCCATGCAGCCCTGATCCTTGCCTAGGCCATTATGTCTGGAAGACTTCACCTAGCTGGAAGTGTCCTGGTGCTCACGGGGTCTGCAGTGAAGGGGCCTCCTCACAACAATTTGCAAGCCCCTAGTACTGGCCCCGTTGCTCTTCCCATATTACAGCAGGCTCTTTGCTTGTCTTATGACCCACTACTGTACTATTCCTTTGGGGGTAGGTGTGGCATTTGTGTTCTACCACAGAACTTTTCTCCTCTGAGGAGTTTGATTAACATTTAACAGGTAAATGAAAGAACAGTGGAATGGATTGCTGTTGTAAATGTTTCTTGCTTCATTCAAAACTTGGGAGAAAATGTGAAACAGGAGCTTGTATGAATGTGGCAAGAGAGATGAAGGTAGCATGGCCAGCTGTGGGAACGCCTGGCCAGAGTGTAACAGATGGCTCTCGCTGACATGGTGCAGAAAACATCAGCGTCCCTGAGGGGCTAAGGTGTGCACCCCGGGGAAGATTTCCAGCGTGGAAAACTCACTTGCAGCTCAATTTCTCAATATGCATTCACTGACCTAGATCAGCCGTGCACTGCCCTGATTACAGGGAGAAAGGAAGTGGGTGATCTGAAGTAGGAGGCAATGTATAAAAAGGCCTCATTTTTAATCCATTCTTCAGGGGATAGGTATTTAGGTTGTTCCAAGATTTATCTGTGACAAGCTGTGCTGCTATAAACAGGGACACACATGCCCCCCATGGAAGGATGTTTTCAGTTCTTCTGGAGAAATACCCAGGAGGCAAATAGCTGGGTTGAATGCAGCCTGTAATCCTACATTTTTTTAAGGAATCTCCACACTGATTTCCATGATGGTTGTACCAATCTGTATAGATTGGTACCACCAACAATGGAGAAGGGTTTCTTTTTCCCTACAGCTCTCTAGCATTTCTTACTGGTTGAATTCTGGATTATTACTCAGCTATAAAAAAGATAAAAAATTATTTAAAAAGATAAACTTGAAGCCTTTATAGGTAAATGGATGCAACTAGAGACCATATTCATAAGTAAAATAAATGAGACCCACATGTGTAAACATCCTATTGTCTCCCTAAAGTAAGAACCTAAAAGAGTAAATAAAATCGGAATGTAAAATTGGGAAAAGTCCTACCCTTGGAAAATGTTTATCTTTCCTTAGCATTTACAGGCCATGTCTTTCTCTCACACTGATACCCAGATACTCCCAAAATCTGATTGTTTTGTATAGAGGGCAAAACGGACTTTAAAGTTTCTGTCAGGGAAATGGAGAATTTAAACTATTACTAAAGTGAATTTTCATTTTGTAAATGTCCACTTAAATTCAATTGTGATTGCTAAAATGAATGTAAACTATTTTTGCTCATTTCATCTTTTATCTCTAAATGAAAAGTCCTTTTGGGTTAAAAAAAAATGTAGAAGGACCAAAGCCTGACAATTCCAGACAGCTGATTTTCAGGCATGTCAGAGCATGGTGTGCTGTTGTGCTGACCCACAGAGGCGAGGCCCTTCTGCACATCTGGGTCCTGTGCTTCACTTGAGCAGCAGCTCAGCAGCTCAGGGAGACGCAGGCTGCAGTGTAATGGGAGCGACGGGACACACCCATGCGCTGGATCTGACGCGGCTCTAGCAAGCATCAGGAACTCAATTTAGGACTCCACGGGAGCACCGCTCCAAACCCACCTTCAGCTGCTCTGGACCTTAGCTGAGGTGGTCCCCAGACCAATGATTCCTGAAGCAGCGACACCAGGCCCTTGGGAGGACAGGTGATTTGGATCTGCTGACCTGGACAGTGGTCTCTAGTCTCTCTCTTTGAGCCCTAAAAGGCCCTCTGAAGATTCCGAGGCAGGCAGGACTAGGGGGTCCGGGTCACTCTCTATCATCTTATACTGGGTATTCTCTGAGCCCACGTTCCTTCTACTTTCCAAGAATCTCCTCCCGTTTGAATGGCCTTCCTTGTATTTTATTCTTTTTTATTTTAAGTTTTATCTTTTATCTTTTGCTCATACACACGACATCTCCTCTTGCTGAAATGACTTCATTTCAATTATCCAAAGGCCATTTGTTAGAAATTCAAAGGGGGGAAAAAAACCCTGGCACACAATCCTTTCTGCACATCTGTAAATGTGCACAACCAAAACCTTTGAAAGACTGCAGCTCAGAAACTTGGCGCACGTTCGGCCTTGTTGGGCTGCGCCTGGGCCAGCAGACGCGGCACTTAGGCGCTGCAGCCCAGGATGGGGTGCGGCATCTGGCAGCGCACACACTCTCTGGACCCTCGGGCCGTCCTGCTGCACTGCGAATCTCTCAAGCAGGAAGGTCAGGGGCACAGGGTAACGTGGAATCTGTTCCGTCCTCCCACTGCTCCTTCGCCTTCCTGTCTCACAACTCCCTCCCAAATCCATGCTCCATTCTGATGCCAAATGTCCTTCTGAAGCTACTCATGGGATTTCCAGTTGAGGCCCTTCCTTTGCTCCACGGTGAAGTGCACGCCTCTGGGCCAGCACAGCGCCGCACTGCCCGTCGCGGCTCAGCAGCCCCCGGCTCCAGCCCTCCACCCAGCCCACACAACCCCCTCCGCCTCTTGACTCCTGCCTGCTGTGCGCCCTCAGTCCAGACTGAGGCCAGAACACCAGGGCCCCTCTTTACCTTGGGAGGACAGTCCAGCCTGCCAACTCAGCTTTATTTTGCCTGGTGTGAGAACAGGGTGACCAAGTCACTAGCTGGGGACACTAGAAAGTTCCGAGCTGAGCTGCTAAAATAAGAATGATGTTCACTAAGTAGCAGGTTGCTTCCAACCATCTACTTTAATTTAATTTTTGTATGCCTTTGTGGTGCAGCCATGTCACGCGCCTCCCGGGGCGCTCAGGCATGCGCAGAACGCATCTCAGTTCTTTTCTCTTCACTCGCGCATCTCCCTGCACCTCTCGATCCTCATTCCATTTTCAGAAGATCCGTCTTCCTAGTTCCTATTAGGTATTATTTATTTTGCTTTTCAAACGATCTATACTTTGGATTTCTCCTATCAGCTTATGGAGTTACGCCACTCAGTCTTTCAGCAGGTGTTTAGTGCGCACCTGCTCTGTTCCCGACCCTACTCTGGACACGTGGAAGCAGCGGGGACACAGCAGGCCAGGGCCCCACTGCCACGGACACGTGTCCGAGTATGATGAAACAAGCCCCATCCCTACTGGGAAATTTCCGAATTCAACAAATCTAATAGGATTTGCTCGAGACAGAAGAAGAGCAAGGAAAAAGGAAACAGCGAGATGGGTGCAGAGGCAAAGGGACTACAGGAGCGTGGAGCTGCCGCTCCCTGGATGCGAAGACGTAGGAAGGCTGCATCTGGGGTCAGGGGAGGGGCACATGCTAGGGTGAAAAGTATCTCTTCTGTCCATTCTGCATTTGAAATGCCTGCTACACATACTGGAGATGACATCGAAGCAGTCAGCTCTTCTCTCAGTTAATAAGAGGACATTAAGGGTTTTGTCTTCAAATCTATTCCCAGATCCCCAAACCAAATCTCACAGTCAGTGCTAAGCAGCACTGTGATCTCCTCACATTAAGATCACATTTGTCGAAGCTGTGTTTCCCGGGCCTGCTCCTATCCCTTGAGTCTCAAGGACAATTATCTCACATCAAAAACCAGCGTCCACTCTGAGATTGCCTGTCTCCAATGCCTGCAAACATCCCAAAGACAAGACACATATTTTCACTTCATCTACATAGAAAATGCATCTCCAACGAGATGTCTTCAAAAGGGAATGCTCTCATCTCTTAGCCTCCATAGAGTATTTGTTCCAAGAACCCTGTAAATGTAAAAATACACTGGTATTCAAGTTCTTTACGTGAAATGCATAGGATCGAAACTGCCCACCTCTCCTATCATCTCTAGATTACACACAAGACTTAATTCAATGTAAATGACATGCAGATAGTCATGTCACTGTAACACGTAAGGTAAAACTATAAGGAAGAAAGCCTGTACATTTCCAGTACTGATGCAATTTGTCCCAAGATAGACAGACAGCTAGATAGCATAGTGATTTGGCCCAACAGTCATCACACGCTGCTTCATACTTCCCATGGGTCTGTTCCCGGGGTGGCTGGGTTTAGCTCGAGCCCTCTGAGGAGGGTGCAGGCCAGGGGCAGGGAGGCTGCAGCCCTCCGGAGCCTGATGGTACTAGCAACTGCACTTTCTATGCTAGCTGTCCAAGGTAGGCTTCCTGCCTTGCCATCCTGGCTTCTCCCTGGAGTTATTCTGTCTTAACAGCAAAGATGACTGGATTCCCAGGGCAGAGGCAGCAGCCTTCTTTGTAAAGGGACAGAGAATGACTATTTTAAACAGTATTGGCCATATCAAGTCCCTGTAAATAATCTTTTTGCATTCATATTTTAAAAATAAAATCCAATCAAAACTTAGAGATCACCCAAACAAGCAAGCCAATCTGGATTTGGCCCCAGGCTTTACTCTGCTGGTCCCTGTCCTACAGCAAGCTGTCCAAGACACCAGGGAGGAAGCTGCCTCGCTGTGGGGACCCAGCCCGAGCAGCCATATACAACATTCTCCATCCAAAGGTGACCGCCTCTGTGGGTGTGGCTGGAACTTGCAGGAATAGACGGTCAACTTCAGTGAAGGAGTACCGCAGCGATATCTTAGGTTAACTCAACAGCAGAGACTCTGACGTTGCTGGCGGATTTGGTATACCAGTTTTTTTCCAACATCCAGCCTTCGGGATTCTGAAAGCAAAGGCCATGTTTAACTTTCAAATGGCCATTATAACAAATTTCCACAAATTTTGTGGCTTTAAACCATAGACACTTATTTTGTCTCAGTTTTGGAGGCCAGAAGCCTAAAATCGCTTGCTCTGAGCTGTAACCAGGGCATCCCGGCATATATGGGGCTTCAGGACAGGTCCTGCCAGGATCCCTGCAGCTGCGGCATTGCTGGCCCTCCTGGCTGGCTCCCGCCTAAAGGCCGCGGCCTCCCAGTCTCTGCTCGCATCTCCTCACAGCCCTCTCTCCACACACGGAGGCCTTGTGGCCGGGTCCCTGTGGCTGCCCCTTCAAGGACACAGCTGATCACACTGAGAGTCTCACTCCTGCAGCTACCCACACCTGCAGAGACATCAGCGAAGGAGAGATGGGCACGGGGGCCTAGGGATTGGGCTTTGGACCCTTGCTTGCTCATCATTCAGCGGGATTTCAACCATTAGCAACACACAGAGAATAATTCTAAACAGTTTAAAAAGGGAATTATATAAATCCAATCACTAGCCAATAAAATACTCCCTGTACACTACTAAATTCCAGGCACTGGGACAGGGTGCAAAGCAAAGGAAGCTCCTACCTTCAGGAAAGCAGGCACCCCCAGTGACCACACCATGCCACGTTCTCACCGTGCCAAGACCCAGAAGAGGGTGTACGATGAAACCCCTGGGGAAAGTGAGCGTGGCTGGGACCAGCTCCTGCTGGGCTTCTCTGGGAAAGGCACCCAAGGAGGCAGCTGTGAGTTAAGGTTTGAAGGTAAACAGAACAAGCTAAAGGAGAAGAAGAAAAGAATTGTAGACAGAGAGAAGGAAATATGCAAGGGGTTGTGATCAAAGAGAGCCAGAAAAATAAAATATGCTACATTAAAAACATTGAGGCTATGGGCCGGGGAGATGGCTCAGTGGAGTAGGTGCTTCCCTGGCAAGCGCAAGGGCCTGAGTTCAATCCCCGGTTCTAAAAAAAAAAAAAAAAAAAAAAAAAAAAATTTGAGGCTAGGCTATCACATGAATCAGGCCCTTGGGCTTATCAATTCTTCAGTAAGGAACTGGTCGTCTGGAGCTAAGGACAGGGCCCAGCAGTACCATCATGCTTGAAGAGCTCACTCTGGCTGCAAGCAGAAAGCAGATGGAGAGGAGGGCCCAGGGCACATGGGTGGTTGGGTCACTATATTTTCATTTGAACTTGAAATACCAGCCCTTGCATTTCAGAAGAGTTTTGTTTGTCTGACCTTGTGAAGGAACAGTGAAGACAGCTCCTGAGATGTGGGAGGCACCTCTCTCAGTTTCAGCGTTCCTAGGAAAGACTGTGTCCCTGAAGTGTCCCTTTTACTGTTTAATTTTTGTCTCCACCGTAGTAGTACAACCTGATGGCAGCCTTATTTCACTTTACATCTGTTTCAATCTTAGTCCTGTGCTTGACCCTGGGCAGTTTGTGAATCTATGAATGAGGAACATAATCATGGCTTCTGACCTTCCTTTCTCTACTCTGGACCCTCGAGGAAGGGGCAACATCAGTATAAGTGTCCCTTCTCCTAAGACTGAGTTTTAGAACTGAAAACTGATCCTAAAGTAAGCCCAAGCTGAACAGTCAGAGAAAATGGGTGCCATGGCAACAGGCTGAAGAACAGTACCAGGTCAGAGCTGGGGACACAAGCAGCACCAGAGGAGGTGACACGAACCCACAATGCAGGGTGCAGCCCCGGCAGGTTCCTGGGAACAAGGACCTGTAGCAAGTGTACGCAATACTGGAACAAAGGACTGGAGCCTTCCTGGGGCCAGACTAGGACACACAGAAGGAGGAATCAGCAAGCCTCAGTCACCAGTAACCAATCACAGAGCTGGAAGACGCCACCACGCAATCGTGCCCTGCCTCCTCCCATCTACATTAGGTTCCTGTCTCCAAATCAGCTTATGGGAACACAAAACACATTTCTATAAAGTGTGCATAACTGAGAAGGGCTTAAATAAATAGGTCATTTTTATAGGTAATTATTATCAAAATTCAGACCAAAACCCCAAACTCTTAAATCCTGAAATTTACTTCTTTCTCCTAAGCTATTCAATCCCCAACAGAGCCAACACAGGGTTCATTGTGCAGACTTCCAATTAATCGCAGTGGAAAGTCCTACTTGCTAAGAGAAAATCCTCTATTTTGAATTCTTAATCCCCCACCAGCTGAGTTTACCACACAGACATGAATATATAATTGAGACATAAAGAAAACATGCCACCAAATTAAACTGTCCTAAATTTAAATCAATAAATTCTTTCTCAAATAACATGAAATGGAGATCAAAGGAAAAATATGGGTCTCTAACAACTCCAGAAGCATTGCACCATGAAGCCAAACTCCCGCAGATACCAGCAAGTTTCCCAACTGACATTAGATGCTAATTTACCATAGATGACATTGGGCAGGGATAAAAGTCACAAGCCACTTTCAAGTGGTGACACCTAGTCCTCCT